>OMKP01023001.1:0-18393 GCA_900302375.1 Bathygadus melanobranchus
ACACACACACACACACACACACACACACACCTGGGGCTCTCTGTGTGCCTGTGTTTAAACTGCTTCCACTCATTCTTACTGGCGCAGTAAAGCCATCCGTCACCTGGAGAACACATACAGGTTATCACAGAGAGTACAGTCCAGTAGGTAGCTATATACACACAAGCAGCTCCTAGGTAACTGTGCTCCCCCCCTTGGGTGACAAATCTCTCTCTGGGCTCTGACTCACTCAGCGTCTCCTTCTCTGTGGTGAAGCCCCCAAAGAGGAAGACGTGATCTACAGACACAGGGGTGAAGGAGTGCCAGGACCGCCCCAACGGACCCCCCTGGGGGACGCTCCTGTGAGGTCACAGGAAGGAGACGAGGACACAGGAAGTGGGTCAGATTCTTAGCACATTACAAAAAATAAAACAAGTAAACTAGGTCAACCTTGAACTCATGAATGGCCAGACTGGCCACAAGCGTAAAGAATATCCTCTTTCATTTCACATGTCAACCAATGACAACAGGTTCTATTTATTCCACCTCCGACTGGCGTTTCTGTTGTTCTTCTTCAGCGGATCAATTGAAATGGCCCAGATGAGTGCGTCTACGTGGGATTTAATAGGGCTCCGGTGCACAGACAAGGATGTAAGAAAGTTTGGCTTCCGTTTGCGCTCTACGCCAGAGCGCCGGCCTTCAGGCTTCTGGACAACACTTACATCTCGTGCCACTCCCAGGCGTCCATGTCGATGTAGTACAGGTCGTTTAGTCTGAAGTTCTGCAGACACAAAAACACATTACAGCAGCACGACAAGCCTCTTCTGTAGTAGTAGTAGTAGGTTTGCCATGTACCTTGTACCGTCCTCCAAACACGTAACCTCTGTTGCCCATCGTGGCACAGGCGTGCGCAGCTCTGGGAGACGGGGTGTTGCCCTATGGAAGCAGAGGACAGGGGGATATAAGAGCAGCATTTCCAATATACACCTTCGGGTTCCCTCCGATTCCAGGAATAATTCCAGGGTGCTTGTAATAGGCTACGCCAATAGACACAGTAATACTAGCTACATGGATCTGTCACAATGGAAAGTCGCTTTTCTGCCAAATGTACCCAGAACTGTTTTAGCATGCAACTAACATCTCCAAACCATGTATGTATTAAAGAACGTATGTATTAAAGAGCATAAGCCCGTCTTCACTACGCTATATGAGGTTGAGGGTTGAATCCGTCTGATTCTTATTGGGAAATGTTGCATATTAAAGTGCTTTAGGTGTCTTGAAAAGGCTAACACTATAAATGCAATGAATTATTATACTTGCATCATAACTGACTTAAATAGCACTTTTGTTTGTCCAAATATTTGCCCTGATGTACTTTATTCGGGGCAAAATAAGTCCCCGGAACTTTAGGTTCCTGGGGAGTTCCTCCAAGGGTTCCTAGTTCCGGGGTAGAGTTCTGGCGGTTGACGAGCGGCTGAATTTATGGCTGGTGGTTATGGGTATTAATTGCTCCAGAGATTCAGAAGCATCTCTTGAGAAATGACTGTGTATGCAAGACTGTGTGCACATTAGGAGGTGTTCACCTTCGTGATGGGCTGGCTCCATGAGGACGTCTCCAGGTCCAGAATGTGAATGTGGTTGTTCCAGCCTCGACTGGGGCTGTTCCACTGAAAAGGAACAGAAAAGGCGAAGCAAAAGCTCTTGAATATGACCATGTTGGTATACTGTTTTCAGGGGAAGCCATTTTTTTCCCCCAATTTACAAAAAAAGGAACACCGTAATGTGTTAATGTGTGTAACTCTCACCGCCACTGACGAGAACTCGTCATATTCAAATGTTCCCCGATGCTGTCCTTGTGGTGCATAGCCATAACCTCCGAAAAATATCAGCCTGTAAAAATCATAACTTTTTTTTTTGGTTCACTGTGGGGCAGGGCTTGTAAACATCCCTTAGCTTTAGCACAGGTGTGACACGTCAATGCTTTTCAGCAGGTGACATAATAATAGTAAGCATAATAAGTAACATGCATGTAATAGCAAGTCATCTAATGCAAGCCAACCTACAAATGGTGTTAGAGATTAGATAACATGAAACATAACAAAACAGATCTCAGGCTCCGCTCCATACTTGTTCTTCTGGACCCAACAGCCTAGCTTATCCTTGCAAGATGGTGGGAGTCCCTTCAGATCTTTCATTTCCTCCCAGATGAGGTGGGGGGCTCTGAGGTTCAGACAGAAGATCTGGACAGGAAGACAACATAATAGTAATATAATACAAGACAAGACATAGTGAAGCACTGAATACCTAGCTCTAAGGCTCAGTTACCAGTAGGCCCAAGCAGCAGTTCTATAATCAGTATACTGTGTATTATATATAGTATTATAGGAACACAGGGGGAATACATTAGAGACGCTACCCGGTTGATGTTTCCTCTGGCATGGTGCCCTGCGAACAGATAGAGGACTCCGTCCACACACACCCCACAGCTGCCAGACATGGAGGTGAAGAGGTTACCTCCAGTTATACGCTTGGTCCTGTAAACACATTTGGTTTTTAATACCAGCGACTTCTGTTAAGTGTGTATTCAGAGTTTTTGTTGTGTTTTATTTATTTTTTACCATACTCCGGTCTCCATGTTGTATTCCCAGAGCTCATTTCTTGGCAAGTAGAGATCAAAGAATCCATGGTTCACAGCATTCTTGTTTGGCAAGAAAGAAAGATACATCAAAACTAACAAAAGAGGCAATAATATAGGTACATTTACAAAACAATATTACATGCTCTTGCATAATCAAAATACGTTAAAACTTACCTTGTACCCACCCCAAACATACATGCAATTTCTATCTACTACTGCTATGTGGCCACTGCGTTCTGGTGGAGTGTCGACCTCAAAAGTCTCTGATGCTTCAGCTACAAGAGGATCGCCCTCTTCGTCGTCGTCGTCTCCTTCATCGTCATCGTCATCATCGTCGTCGTCATTTTCTACAATCCAGTCAAATTCTTCATCTCCCAACGATTCATCATCATCATCTTCCTCCTCTCTTGCAGCCAAATCGTCGCCCATTTCCTCGTCCATCTGTCTAGAGTCGCGAGTCTAACAACTATCACTTGTGATCCTGTCCTTAGCAGAAAGAACGGGTTTGAAACAGGTCAGGTCACCCACTCGTGGGTGTCTATAAATGACGGTGCCACCTGGATATGAAGGAAATAGAACAAAGACATCATTTGTATGAGGTCTATTCTGCCATCTGGTGAAATAGACACCTCAAAATTGCTGTCCCAACTATTCGCACAATGTCGTGTTTGCGGAATAATTAATGTTTGCAGTTCGCGACATAATTGCGTTTTACTTCAATTCTAACGTTTGCTTAAATATTATGGCTGGCTAGTTTAGCAAGTCAGCTAGTAAGTATGAGCAGCTGTCCATCTGCGAATATACTATAGTTTAGTCTTGCAAATGCAGGAAAGCAGCCGTTTCAAGCTGAAAAGTTAGCAATTTCATTGACACTGTACTGAATTGTATGAACTACAGACAATGTAATAATAATTAACGTTTTAAGCGCACAGGCTTACCTTAGAAATATTTGTTTTCTTTTCTCAGTTTTGAAAGCAACACGCCATAAATGTGAGGTCTAGAAATTCCGGGGGCACGACCGGAAGTTTATAACCACGGACCTCCTAAATACACCATTTTTGAAAGGTCAAAACAAAAATACCTTTCGGTTGTTTTGGTTGACATTATTTCCGTGATTCAATAAATTTAGTTGTGAAGTAGGCCAACATAAATATAACAAAGATAAATAGGCTTTTATATTACACACACAAATTATTTTCAACAAAACTATTTGTCAGTTCACTTTCGGGGCGGGGCCAGAGTTGTTGCGTCATTACGTCCGCCACACTAGAGAGCATCCGGGTACTTTGCCCTTGCGTCATGCCCCCGCCCCAATTCTGGGTGAAAGCAGCCTCTCCAATTAGACTGGCGGCAAATTCAATACATAAATGACTTCATAAATTCATAAAATAAGAATACCGTAATGATTTTTAGTTATTAGGAAACCAACTTATATGACCAGTCAGGCAAACAATTATGTCATACATGGGTGAATATATATACGCACACTGTATAGCTGTATACATACGTGTATGCATAGGTGTACACATACGTTCACATACATGCGTACACATAGGTGTATACCAGACATCTGTAATTAGATTTTTTAGTCACAATCACAATGCATTTTTGGATATTAACAAATACACTATTGATATCTGGAATGGTTTTTCATTTAAACATATTGCACTGCTTGGATGGAAATAACTTGGGTTAATGTCGTCATCAATGAAGGCCGTCAGCTTGAATCCCACGACACCGTAGTATGTCCAAAAACGTAAGCCTCACAGATACCAGCACAGTACAGTGCGTAGCATGCAGGTTTGGATGCAGCCTGTGTGTCAATGATTTTACACACTTTGTTTCGCAGTGAAAAGTGGTTATAACAAAGTAAAACAATCACTTTTGTTCATTTGTGTTCCTCAAAGGTCATTAGATATACATAATCTAACTATAATTTCAGGAATCTGTCTGTGTGTATGTGTGTTCTACGCCTAGTGCGAGAACCGGACTTCAAACTTGGTGGGTGCATTGCTGAGGACCCAAGTGAGTGCAGTGTCATGTGTCAAGTTGTTTGGGTGAGCAGTTCTCAATAAAGCTGCAAGCAGCAAAACCAGAGACCATGCAATCGGCCCGTTTCGAACGGGTACATGACTATATAACTTGGCACTTGCGGTTTACAATTCTTTTTACAATACCAGCACAAGAGACTAGACACAGTGTCACATTAGGAATGTAAACCTTTATTATTTTGTTTTTACATAGAAAAAGGTACATACATATTTAAAAAAGCTAAGTGGATTTACCATTTGTTAATATAGACACATTTTACAAAGTAGGAATAAAACAGATGATAGCAGATTTGGTTGCAAATCCAAATTGTTAGAGGCCCTGAAGTTTGCTGTAACGACATGAAAAAAATCAATTAGCCTATAAAAAAGTAGCCTATAAATACAAACAATTAGCCTGACCATGATATATCCTTTTCTTTATTTTATTAAAACGGTAAAAGACACAAAACTAGAGACATTACTACCCACCTGTCCTCAACAGTTCTGCTGGAAGGGTAGTACACCTTGAAGGTGAAGCCACTCTTTGGAAACGAACCCTGTTATGACAAATACAAACAAAATCAATAAAAATACAGACTTCACCAACACGTCTCATCGGCAGAGTACAACTGTCAAGGAGCAGACTTCAAAGTAAGAGTTTTCATACCGGGTTGATGCAGAGGCAGTCTACGTTGGTGATACTGAAGGGGTCGTACTTGTCTGCAAAGATGATGACATCGGGGACTGGGTAGACCCGCAGCGTGTAGTCGTACGCCCAGAACACGGGACTCACGTACAGGGGCAGGGGTGTCAGGTGGCCCTGGGACAGGATGGTCTTGACAAACTAAAGATGGCAAAAGAAGGAGAAATGATGGTGTCATAAGACAAACCAATAGTTACAAATACAATAGTTTTCCATCTGCTAATAACATGCGTTCCCCACCAAGGTACCCCACCTGCTGTTGTACAGTAATGAGTCAACCTAGCAACTGTAAGTTTGTAAACTTGCTCTATTGACCTGGCAACCAGGAATGCTTGTAACTTGTTCTATTCTAATTGCAGTCTACCTTCAGCGATATATTGTTGTCTCCCTCTTTCGACAAATGTGTTACTTTTCTGTAAGTCGCTTTGGATAAAAGCGTCTGCCAAATGCTCTAAATGTAAATGTAAATGTAAGGTAGAGAGGACGAGGATGCCAAGTACTCACGTGGTTTGGAATGTCAAGGCTGTTGGTCGGCATGCGCACACAGTTTCTGCACATCTTGTTGACGAGGTCTTCCCTAATGATCACAATCTCCTGGCTGCAGTACTGAATCCTGCCAACACATAAGGTATCACGTTCAACTAACGACTACGGTCTAGAATCATGAGGTGAAGATGCTTTGTGTAAACGACAGTTCTCAGACACCACCCACAACGCAGTTGGGGGTTCGAACCGGGAACCTCCAGCATTTAACGATGGGTCATAAAATAACCTAGCCATGCGATTAAATATGTAAACGTGTAAACTTGTTTGTATGTGTGTATTCAGAACAAACCAGTAAACTCCCATAATATTTCTACCTGCATGGATTGGTGGTGAACACAGAGAAGGGAATCCTCTGTCGGAAGTCCTCCGTGATGTGGTCAGCTAACGGAGGCCTGGGAGGGAAAAGAAACCAGCACGTTAATACATTGGAGCGTTAACTAAAATCCACTGCCATCCAGTCAAAACGAGCCTCTCGTTGAAATATTTACCGTGGTAAGATTGTGCTGGGGCCCGGGTCTTCAGGACCGGGTACGAAGACGAAACGACTACTGTGGTTTGAGGAGAAATATATATTCCACATTAATTATATTTTATAGATATCATAGAGGGGCTGCCGTTAGTGTAGCCTAAATGATATTATTACTGGCTAACAATAATAGGGTTAGCGTTAGGGTTAAAAAAAAGGTATTAATTCTAATTGTTTTTAATGAATGACTTCAAATCTACAATACCTGGTGTGAATGCTGGGATAGGAGCAGATCGCATCAGCAAGAGTCTTCAAAGACTCTGAAAACAGAGTGCATTAAATAAATATTGTCACATCCCTTTATTACAGCTCTCAAAGACCATACAATATTATATTGAATTATATATTGGACCATGGTCATCACACTCACCTTTGAGTGATTTAATCTGTGTTTTCCCATAGGGAGCAGAGGAGAAGTTTCCACAGAGGATGAAACAGGTAGGAGGCATTGTAGCATAGCCTACACCACAGACACACACACACATACACACACATACAGACACATGCGCAACATTCATTGTCTCATGATTATAATGTGGCTTTTTCAACCCAACGACTAATAACATTTAACATGCTTTTATAGAAATGAGACAATAAAAAAAACCATGCATTTCAGTAAAATAGAACTAATTTAAAGTCATACAATCAAAACACATACCTGAGAACATGGTGTGAATTTTTTCCATCACCTCAACACTGTCCAGCCACACATCGGAGAGGACTACAAACATGGCGTCCTCATTCTCCTGTTCCAATTGCTTCAGCTTGGCAGACACTTTTACTGAAGTGGTCGATGGGCCGCCAAAGAAGTTCAAGTTGCCATAGTAAGCTCTGGAGGTACAATAACACACTTCACAGTTTCTACTTTTACTGAATGTGAATGTGTCTCAGTGGGCATTACAATGGCATTGCTGAGAAATAATACATGGAAATGATCCACCATACTATTGTGTTTTACTTGGAAATAGCATAATATGCTATTTATTACTAGTTAGTACAGTGCAATGACATTAATATGCACACTTTTCATCTCTCATTAAAGATGAAAAAGAAAAGAAAACCATTTGCATGAATACTTTTGGTTTGAAATCAACTGCCGACCTTGTCGTTGAAGAAGGTTCTGTTGGTGGGAAGCCAAAGGCGTTTACATGGAACACAGAGTCCTCATACCAGCCTTTACAAGAGACAAACAAAACCATCACCCAATGCTAATGAAAACAACAAATACATGTTCATTTCCTTGACCTTGAATGTGGGTGTAGTGGGGTGATTTCTGCTCACCCTCTGCTAGCACAAAGCAGGACTCTGTGTACAGGCCATTATGGAACTGGTAGAGTCATGGTTAAGGTACGTACTTACATTGATAGCCTGGAAATAACAATAACATGAGTTGCACATGTGTAAATACCAATGTTTATGTTACACTACAAAAGTGTTAATGGGTTTGTAGTCCTGACGACTGTAAAAAGGATATTGCCTTGGACATGTCCAGCTGTATGGTACCAGTAAGGTCCTCAAGGAAGAATTTACCCTACAAAAGAAATAGATGCATATTAGTGTGGCAATATCTTTTGTTTAATCGCTAAATGATTCCAAATGCTATGGATATTAATGCAAACGAGAATAGCCAGCGCCATGTGACTACCTCTTTCAACTGTGTGATCATGCCCAGCACGATGACCTCTCCCAGTTTGGCCGTGCTGCCCAGGAGCGCCTCCACGGTTTTCAGCTAGAAACAAAAAACACAGTGCAGCGACAGAAATACAGTTTACTGCATTTACACAGAAAACAAAAGGAAGAATTCAGCCAAACACTTTGGATTTGGGAGCGTTACCTGGAACTTGTTCCTACTCTCATCAACTGCAGAGCCTATCGCTGATGGGGTAAAGAGTTCATGTCTATGTGTTCGCTAGAAAACAACAACAACAACAACATTATTTAGAGGACAAAAGCGTCTGCAAAATGCTGTAAATGTAAATGTAAATGTATTTCAATACAGCTGAGAGGGTTTTTAAAAAGCCAATAGATGCTAACGGCCGCTCGAGACGGCAGTTAGAGCGACACTTACAAGCATGCAAAGACGCATAAGACGGATAAGAACAAACCTGTTGTAGGATGGTGTAGCGTTCCCTGAAGAGCTCAGCCTTGTCCCTGGCCACACCACACAGACTGGGGGCCGAATGCTTGGTCATATTGATGCTGACGGACAAGGTCAAAGGTCAAATACAAGTCAAAGGTAACCCGATCGGCACAGAATGATAAGAGCATGATTCAAAAAGGGATGACGACGAAAGTAAATATCTATAAAAAAGGCTGTAAATTGACATCATCAGTGAAATGAGTAAGTTCACATACGGTACAAATTTCTTCCTTTCCACACTGTAGATGTATCTGGGCACATCAAATGCTCCAATGATGTTGAACACATTGTCTCTGTGCATAGAAAGCAATTCACAGGGCATATTATTAAACAGATCAACGCATTGACGGATCCTAGTTATTTATTTGATGATTACACTGACTATTAATGCCAACTGCCTTATATTGAGTTGTGATTAAAAATATTTTCATGTGTTACACTGTTATTTCAATTCAACATGTAAATAAGTGCCTTTTTGTAATACAATTATTTTATGTTTGTGTTACAGTTTCATAATATTGGATGAGACCAGTAAAGGACATAATTCCATCGACCGCCTGGAGCTTTATTGTCACAATCTAATTATGTTAGCTATATGCCAAGCTATCCAGCTTTAGTAAGGGCAGAATATGCACCATATGTTATTACTGTGGTACTAGCATTTCTGGTAAATATACAGTAAGTAAATATAATTTGTAAGCAGTGTGTAGATGAGTATTAATACCAGCTTTATTAAATCATTAGTATCAATGATAAATTCAAATAGGATTATAGCTAAAATGAAACATTCGACTTACATGTTTTCATCACACGACTGACTGCAGTCCTGAACAGCAGTTTCCATGACAGACAGCTCGATCATAGCAGAGGACACTGTGGCAATGCAACATTGCACATCATGATATCACAAATACATTTACACACATTTATTACAGCCAACTTGGACACATCATGACAAGTCTTGACTTACGCGGCTGCTTTTCCACTGCGTCCAAGATCTTTTCGATAACATCCTCCAACTCGTTGGGATTGACAGACTCAAGCACATCCACAAGATATTTACTGGCGTCTCTGTAATAATAGAGATATACAATCATTCCTTAAACAGGTTAAATCCTGTTGTTAAAACGCATACGCCGACATTGAACTGTTAAGATATTAATAGCATAGTAAGTCTATACAATACAATATATTTCATACATTTGAATAGATGGATAGTGTAGAAAGCATAACTTCAACCATTGAAAGCTGTTCATGTGCGATGCTCTTCGTCAAAAACAAATCTTTAATGTGAATAAAAATAACAGAATAACGGCAGCTAATAAAATACATACGGGCGAAGCATGAGTCCCCGCATCTTGAAGTCTGCGGACACTTTCGTCTTAATTTTGCGGAGAGCGTCCATGATTACAGACTCAGGCTTGACAACAAGTCAAGCTTTGGCGCTAAATACTCACTTCCTGGTGTGTTTCGTCACTTCCGGTCTGGCAAGCTCTTCCTGCTATTTAATAACAACGCAAATAAACAACTAAAAGCAGCGCTAACTGCAGTCCTTCGTATCGGTCAGCGACGCGATGGCCATGACGACACAACGCAAACGCGTCATTCCCGTGCCAATGGATATGTTGTGAATCCTTTTGCAGCTTGTTGTGAGTATGTCTTCGAGTTCGCTGTTTATGACTTGTCAGACTCCAATGAACACAACACAAAAACAACCAGACATTGTCAAGTAACCCTCGTCTATTGCTGTCAAAACTCACTTGTTTTTGCACAACCCGACGAGACCCCAAACTCCCTTTGGAGCTGACAGCCTGTCAGCTCCACTCTTGACAGGCTGATGATTGATTGTTTAATTGTTTTGACTGTCATGCCTAGCATACAGACAGAGCTTATTACAGAGTATGCCTTGTGTTTCTCTCTCATCAGCAGAAGTCATGGATGAGGGCCACTGCCCAGAGCTGGTTGCCCAGGAGCGAAGTGGACACACGGCTGTGGTGAAGGACAGTCTCCTGTACGTATGGGGAGGCTACGTGGTAAAGACAATTTTATTATCTCATCTGTGGAAATGTAAGCATAAACATCTATAAGTCAACTAGTAAGCTTATGTCATGTCATGTCATTGTACAGTCAGTTGCTGACGATGAAGTTTTTCTACCAAATGATGAAATCTGGATCTATGACTTGGAACGAGGCATATGGTAAGACTGGTCGTTATAATGGATGCATATGCATATCGACCCTCTTGTGTGTCACGTTACTCATATTCCAAACCATCAAGTAATTCGTTTTACACCTGCTTTATTCTGAAGGGAAAAGTCCACCATGACGGGACATGTACCGCCAGCCATGTCGGGCACCTGTGGCAGCTGTTTAAATGGACACATGTACATATTTGGAGGTTGTGACAACAATGGCCAGACCAATGAGGTTGGTTCAAAATGGCTTTAAAAGATCTCAAATGCCAATAAAATGTAGGGGTGGGGTGGTATAATGGTAAAACATTAGGTATGGGAAGAATGCTGAATTAAAAATATTAAGACCATTAAAATCATGTTTGTTTTTTCAAGCCATGATACAGCTTCATTTTTAACCTGTTCATCTGTCCAATGTTTGACATCAAACAGGTCTACAGTGTCAACCTGCTGGATGGTAAATACGCTTGGAAGAAGGTTTCTAATGGGTCTGGGACTCCTCCCTCACCCCGAGACAAACTGTCCTGCTGGGTCTTTGGTGACAGGTGTGTGTGGATAACTCATACTTGCAAAACTTGAGCCCTCAGAAATACCACAGAAGGTCCGGGGGTCCTCCCCCATCAAAAAAGAGACTTCATTTCCTGCATTGTAGTGAATTATTTTGCGTTTGAATTGCAAAATAAGAAGCAGAGAGAAAACCATGTAAAGAGGACAGGGAAAATTGGGAGGGATAACTTTACTGGCGAAGACCAGTCAGCCCAGTCAGGTCTTCACCACTGCTTGCATGATTCAACTCACTGATGGAAAGCAGTGGTAGTATTCATCATTTTCTATTAGCAATTGGATAGCACCAGCTGTCAAAATAGATTCAAATTACACTGTGACGTTGTAAAAGTATGCTAATAATAGGTTGGTGTGTGTGTGTGTGTGTGTGTGAATGTAGGTTCATACTTATCCAATACATTTTGTCCTTATTATTCGGTTATAAGGTCTTAAGTTATAGATATATATTTTTTCAATAGGCTCATCTACTTTGGAGGATATGGTCACAAACTACTAAATGACATCAACAGGAGAAACTTCATTCTGGACGAGGCATCGTGGGTATGCAACTCTATGTGCTTTGGTAAATTCAGGATCCAAATTGTTTTAAAAAAGACAAAAACTAGCCGTAACAAACAGTTGATTAATTGATTTGTTGATTGAAAATACCCCAACCCTATTTCCTATCATTTTGTTAATTGGTCGCTCATCAAGTAAAACATATCGCTTTTGGGCTCTGGTAACATGTTATAGGTATTGTAGGTATTTCATGGCATTGAATTCATAGGCTAAACGATGAATAATACTAATACTAACAAATAATACGTTTTTTGTTGATTAATCAACCCGATACAGCCGTTAAATCCTCACACCGTTCCTCGTTTCCTCCCACCCAGGTGGATGACGTCTACTGGGGCTGGAACAACGAGGTCCACATATTTGACCCCAAGCATGCCGGTTGGACGGAGCCCCAGACTAATGTGAGTCCACTTAACATAGTTAACCATAATGCTGTCTCTCTTTCAATGTGTCGTTGTGATCCTATCTGGACACCCGGCTCCCTGCCTTAAGCGGTCAGCATACTTCATGCCGAAAACAAGTTTGACAAGGCTGTAAGATCAAAACGACGTAATTACAGAGAAAACAACCAAACGCATACCTGCCAGACTTCATTATCGGCACTTCTTGCACCCCAAAGATTTTGTAACTTTCCGAGTCGATGACGGCGATACAAACACTGTGTGTGATGAGTCACAAAAGCAAGGTGGGCATGATTATTTCTTTTTGTCGGATTCTTGCCTAATGGAACGTTCACTGAACAAACCAAAGCCACATTGAGCATAAAACAAGTTTGTCGGTCAAGGACTTCTTTGGCGTCAGCCAGCCGAAATAAAACCAACTTCTTTTGAAGCATGCTGCTTGCTTTACCAGTGTTACCACTAGCCGGCACCTCTACACCACCATGGACATGACAAATATCTATTTTAACAGTGTAACTTTACTTAAACTGTTTTGCTTGTTATGCGACCATTATGTATGTCCATTGTGGAACCTGTTTTACTTCTAGCCGTCCCTGGAAGGAGGGATCACCCACTCTGTGGTCCTTCTCAAGGTTTCTTCCTTGACCATTAAGTTTTTCCTTGCTCTTTGGAAGCCCTTTGAGACTGTAACTGTGATTAAGGGCTATACAAATAGAATTGGGCTTGGCCTGGCTCTTTAGAATAAAACTATGTGATCCTAGCAGTAAGTAGATGAAGACCAGCATGGCTGACAGTGTTTATGTTGGTTGTGGACAGGGCCGGCCCCCCGCCCCCAGGGCCGCCCACGCCAGCACCGCCCTGGTTTCCAAAGGATATATTTGTGGGGGAAGAGTGATGGTAAGAAGAATACCCAAATACATAGATAATCAATCAATCAACCAATCAATCAAGTGGCCGTTGAACAGTTCACATCAGATGAAGAGGTTATGATTTCTCTTTTTTTCTCATGATAGGAAACCAGGACCAATGACATTCACTGTTTGGACCTTAAGACATGGACATGGACGGAAATGTATGTGTGTGTGTGTGTGTGGGGGTCAACCATAACCATCACCATACATAGTCATGCTAGTACACTAACCATATGGGCACTATGTTTTGGAGTGACCTAGGTTAGATGCAGACCTCTGTTCCTACGTCATTCTCTCTGTCTTCCCGTCTTTCTGTTCCTGTCTGTATGCACTCATCACCTCAGACATTCCTCTCACTTTTGCTGGACAATAGTGTTTTCTAATCTTATCCCAAATCATAAAGGCACAAAAGCCCAATACCTTGTGTAAGCATTATGTTGGCTAAATACGCATACATAGTTATGGTATGTGTGTGTCTATAAAGTGTCTAGATGAGTAATAGTATGAAATGTCCTTTTTCAGAGTCCCACTCTCTGCTGTTCCAGTAGGCAGATCTTGGCATTCACTCACTGCTGTTTCTGATAGCTCCTTATTCCTGTTTGGAGGACTAAGTGTGGACTGCAAACCAATGAGTAATACACCTATCAGCGGTTATATATTTGCTATATGCTCATATGAACTGTTAGTAAAAATAAAAGTAAAACCAAAAATATGTATATATTTTTATCGTTTTTCAATAGGTGACGGCTGGCTGCTTAATGTTGAAACAAAGAAATGGCGAGAGATTAGCCACCCCTACGAGAACAAACCAAGGTAGTACAATCTGAACTACTGCTAACAGTGTCACCTACACGTGGCTGTACAATGCACACGTGTTAACGGTCTTCACATTGTAACCTGACGTGATTTGGTTCCACCAAAGGAAATCGCATTACAAGACCTCGGTTGAAGCGGTCAAACATCCACTGCAAGCTTTTTCTGCGGTGTAAAGTCTTACAGTGTCTCATGGTGTATTTTTGTCCTAATGCTTAAGGTTGTGGCACACAGCGAGTGCAGGCATGGACTCTGATGTCATAGTGTTTGGTGGAAGTTGTGACTACATACTTCTGGTTGACACCGTAGGTATTTAATTGATTATCGATTGGAAGAGGGGTAGAAGGCTTATTAAGGCTTATTATTATATTATAAAGCTTATTATTATTGTGAAAAGAAAATGTGCTTTAGACAACTGTCTCAACAATGAGATTATACATTAAGAGTTAAAAGGCATTTATTACCAACATTGTTGAGTAAGTAAGAATCGTCCCACATAGACTTTAACCATAAAAAAACCAATAAAAACACGACAAACCCTAACGTTCTTCATGTATATTTATCCCCAGGGTCACTGCAATGATGCGCTGATATTTCAGACGGCGCCATATCCTCTATTCAGGTTAAAAAATAGATATATTTGAAGGCAATATAATACATAATATAATATAATATATATAATAGCTGTACAGCGCGGGAAATTCAACGTTTATACAAATACTGAAACTGGCTTTCCTGATTTTCCTTGGCAGGTCTTGTGTGGATTACATTGCTAAGAACGTTGGTACCTGCAAGATGCTTGGGGACCAGATTGCTCTCCTGCCCTCTAAGCTACAACACATAGTGAACAGGAGAAGGAGCTACTACAGGCCGTCCAAGAACAAAACACCGCTAGGTTGATGTGTCTATTAACTGCTCACGTAATACAATGGTTTATAATGCTACTTTATTTTTTAATTTAAGTACATGGATTTGTGGTCATATTTATCTCTGGGTGGGGCGGGAAATTATATATTTTATTGTTTTATGTATATTTTATATTGTGCCATCTATTTTGCCTTTTTTGAAAAAAAAAAAGTTTTTATGTTGCCTGCGTTAAATAAATGGCACATGAGAGTTGATGTATGTATTGTCAAATGTTAACAGGCATCGATAGTAAAACTTTTACTTGAATAAGAACGTGTTGGCAGCATTACTTTCTCACACAAACATACCCTCATGTCAATGTACAGAATTAAGACATTTCTATATGTAAAAAAAACTAAATACATAACATATGTCTACAATATTGAAGTTAGAGAATATACTATATTATAACCAACCTATTTACTTTACTGTACAACAGAAACATCTCGTGCCATATTGTGTATGTTTTAACACACGTACGCACACGTAGTTCCTGTTTCCTCCACTAGGTAGCAGTAAGTCTTCATGTTAGCACGTATATACTCCGGAGCAGCACATAGACTGTATAAGCAGCAGAGTGCAGCTGCCAAGCCTGAGCCTTTTACTGAGCTCATTCTAAAACCTCTCCACTGCCACACATTCCTTTTAAGGAGTTGGGGAACTGTGGTCAGGAAACGAACGTTAAATAAATAATCCCAACCCATACCCTTTACACAGGCCACTTATTATAAGACTGAAAATCCATGATGCATTTGTACCTATACCTTTGAGGTTCAGGGGGTATATTATTAGGCCTACTTGCATTTTGCGCATTGATGTTAACATTTAAACACAAAGTTGAATTTGAAAGACAAAGGTTCTCCATATTACCTATTAACAGACAGAAGTGAAAGATAAGCAGTGAATGGGTAACACACATGTGAGCGCTTCTTCTAAGGGGGGTAAGGAGTAGGAACGTAATACGATCCAAAGGGTAATGGTGACACCCAGGAATAAATAATCATGGTCATCTCATAGAACAGACACTTATTTGTCTCTGTCGAGAGTTCAGACATTATCATTGTTTTAAGGTGCACCACTCAATAAGATACATGTTGGGGGTTGATGTAAAAAAAACATTAAAAAACAAAACAAAAACAGGATTGCTCATTAGTGTGAATAATCCAATCCGGGAGTCTGTGGGGTTCACCCACCCATGAATTCGACAAACAAACAAAACAACAACGTTAATTTTCTTGAAAAACACATGGTGATCATTTTCCAATGACGGTGTATAGAGACGGCAACTCTCCTGATCAGCAGGAGTCGGGGATCAGCTGAACTCCCTCTCTATGGTGTCCATCAGCTCCTCCTCGGAGCCGTCGTACAGGATGACCTGCGTGGTCACTGGGGTGTTCAGGCAGTTGGCAAAAGATCTGTTGGAAATGTTAAGAAAAACATTGGCTTTTCAAAAAGACATTATTCTCTTAAATAGTTGTCAGGGTTAAGTGAATTTCCACTATAGGCTACTTGTAAAGGTCAGTCTCTTTTTCTTATGAGGCACAAAACACAATGTAATAAATATACAAAAGCACCAATATACTTCGTTTGGTATTGGCAGGAGTCAGATGAGACCACATCAGTGTCCCAAGATGATACCAACTGCAAGGGAACAATGGTTTGGAATTGTGATACCTTAATGTGAATTTGATCTGACTATGAGGTCAGCGTTTTACGACAGAAGTCCCCTGTGCGCACAACAACTCTCGGTAATCAATAATTAATCAGAGAATGGAATATAGGCCTACTTACGAGTCGTTTCCTGTTTTGAGAACCTGTTCCACACACGCATGACTTGGACCCAAGCCCTGGAAACGAAAACCAATTCAATTAATTTATATCCTATCTTATAAGTTATAACTTTTCTTGCAATGTAGATTAATTTATTGCTCAATTATGTACACCTTTACGTAACAGAAGTGTTTGAATTTCATTTTAAGTATTTTTTTCTTCTGTTCATTCATTAATTAATCGAGCCAATTAAGAACTCACTCTGTGCTCGTGGTTGGGGCACGCGTGTTTTCTAACGTGGCTGAACACACTGTTCCCAGTGTTCTTGTTTACGTCTTCGGAACCACATTCTTGGCCATGCGACTCGGACGAAGTAAACGCTTGCGATGGAGCCGTCGTAAAGTTTAACTCCGTGTTGGAGTTGACTCGTTTAAAATTGCACAGCCCGTACGTCCTGGATCTGATGAAAGACTTCTTAGGTCCATTCTTCATTTTAGAAATATTCGCACGATCTTCATCACAAGCAGCAAGAGCTCGGTCCAGTTTCCCTCTACCTTCATCCTCCTGCTCAGTCAATCGAGGCGAGTCGCCTCTTTCACAGTCCACTTGGGAAAAGTTAGTAGCGTTTGTGAAGTTTGGTATCTTAAATCGCTTGAAAGAACTCCTCACCTCCCCGGGACAACTTGCAGCAGGGGCATCTCTTTTGGAAACATTTATTTCGACGACGCATACAGGTGCGATCCTTTTACTTCTGCTCAGACCGCTACCCATGTCTGACAGTTGACATTGAAGCGACTTGCTGCCCACGAAGTAGTCGAAGCAGGGTTTGAAGTTTAGCTATTTAACTACTGAGAGAAAGTTAATAACGTTAATCCGAGAAGCATTTATGTCACTTTCAATCCCGTGCGCAATTCAGGCCAATAGCTGGTCTTTGCCAGACGCTGCGTTCCTGTGGTGTTGTCTGCATGTTGCAGAAAATATAAACGGTCCTGTAAAGGCACATGTTCACGAATTTGAATATCCCCGAAGAGGGAATCCCAATATACCAACTCCAGAGCGCAGAACTCTGGAGAAATGCGCACAGGCGGCGCAGAATGACACTACATAACAGTCGAAAACGACCCGGGGAGAAAACTCCTCCTCCGTCATTAGAATATGTCATAATTAGCCTATATTACAACCACACAATATACTTAAGTTTTATTATTACGATCATAAAACATTCTAGTGCATGGAAAACATTTCCATACAACTCTTACTCAGTGACATATGAGGTATACAATACAATACAATGCAATACAAGAATAAATGCATGTAATAAAAGTAATAATGTTCAATATATGTCTATTCCTCCATGTACTACTAGACTAACAGTGTGTCTAATGATTTAGTCCAACATCAAGGATGGCGATCATAAAAAAAGCAAAGAGACACCAATGGCAATTACTTAACTTTATCTGTAGCACATGTCATCGTCCACAATGACCCGCTCCCTGCCCATCTGTGTTTAGCTAATAAGGTTTTATTGGTACGAGTGAGGAGGAGAAGGATGTGCAAGCAAGCCCCTGTCTGTCTGTCAGGGAGAATCTCTCTCTCTCTCTCTCTCTCTTTCTCTCTCTCTCTCTCAGTGAATGATTACAACTGAAGCCTGCGGACACACTAGAGACGAGAGGAGAGCATTCCATTCCAACAGCTTGGCTTAGAGATTCCTCAGTA
>OMKP01023002.1:0-11588 GCA_900302375.1 Bathygadus melanobranchus
CTGAGGCGTGCGGGGAAGATTGTGGCCGACCCCTCCCACCCCGGACACAAACTTTTCGAATTACTCCCCTCCGGCAGGAGGCTGCGGGCCATCAGGACCAAAACCTCACGCCACAAAAACAGTTTCTTCCCATCGGCAGCTAGCCTCATCAACAAGACCCGGGACCCCCACTGACCCCCTACCCCCCCCCCCCCCCCAGCCCCCCCCCCCCCCCCCCCCCCCCCAAAGACACTATACGTTACATTAACGTACTGTTTTTAGGTCCAGTCTAATGCGTTACATTAACGCTCCCCTGTCACAGTGGGAACACTTGCACATTTTTTTATTGTATTGTAAATACCTGCAATTTGTACTCTTTTTATCACCTCATCACAACGTTTCTTGTTCTTGTATTTATTGTTTATTGTTGCACCGACTGACCAGGCCAAATTCCTTGTAATGTGAATGTTACTTGGCAATAAATCCTTTTCTGATTCTGATTCTGATTCTGATCTCTGCAGGATCTGGACTCCCCCATGGACCTGGTGATGGAGCTGAACCCCACCCCAGCAGAACCACCCGGGACCCAGTCAGAACCCAAATGAACGCAGTCAGAACCCACAAAGAACCCCCTCGTCATCGACCCTTGTAACTTTAGACTATTCAGCCACATTTGACACAAAGCAATTTATACTTTTTAAATGGACACATGAAGCAACCATGTAATCATGATATTAATTCAGTGAACTCCCAGTATTGGTCCATATATATCCAAATATTTAAGAATCAATTCCGCTATTGTGGTCATGAATCCACCGCTTTGACTTCTGTTTTGCTTGGGCAGTTAATTTCTTGGTGTGTCAGTTTGTCTTTTTCTAATAAATATGCTGCATAAACTAAGTCTCAGCCTTCTGTTCTCATAAACAATAAAAGGAATCCAATGGACAGAAAGGCCACTTGTTTTTCTTGGAACCAGGGCAACAAAGTAAAGTTTGTCTTTCGCTCTTTGTCACAGTCTGTCCCCAAGGGCTTCACAGGCCCTGCATTAGGAGACTCACCCATACCTTGAGCCCTTCAAAAGGACCAGGAAAAATAATCCAACCCCCAGTGCAATGCGGAATAAACCTCAGTAACACAGGATTGATCCCTCCTCTGGCCTAGAGTTCAGAATAAGTGCCGGAGCTGAATGTGGAAGAAGCCGTGCATTCTGGCTGAAACTCAAGCTCTAACTTGCCCAACCCAGCCCCCACCACCCCTCACAACACAACTCGCCGTTCTAGTCACACCTTTCCGGGGGTTGGTGTGTGTGTTCAAATTCCTAATTGCAGAATCTTGTTATCCAGGTTTAACAAGTTACTTGTATATGTAAAGTTCATTGTATGTGTCCACCCACCAGAAACCATGTCAGCCTCTTATCTCATCTGCTGGTGTTGTTTATTTGCACATCCCTTGGGATATAGTTCTTACATCACTGGCACAGAGTTGAAACTGCATGTCGGAGCATGACTAAGTTCAGTTAATTGGTGGGGCTGGGAGGGGTGTGTGTGGGAAGGGGGCAGGCAGCTATTCAACAACCTGGTGTTGGGTTCCCATTCTATTGTGCTCAGATTCCTCTAGAGGAAGAAGCAGATAGCCCACCTTCACAACACACCGGCTGAGAGGAGCAGCCCTGACATTCACAACTCTAACTCCACTAACTTCTTTGGTGAGTGGAACTCCGTATTTGTATGAGTTTTGGAATGCTTGCGTATCCCACACCCGTATGTCTTTCTGTGTAGCCACAGACATACAGATAACGTATACCTGATCAATACTTTATTTATTTTTTATCTCCGGAGATAAAAACGAAATATATATAAACTGAGGTTGTGTGTGACTCTTGAATTCTTGTTGGTTGGAGATTGTTTATTGGAGTGAAATTTACTGTGATGGCTGTACATGTGTCCTTGCTGTAGGAGTGGTAGAAAGGGGTAGTGTGTCCAACCCCAAATCACCTGGAATGTGTTCCTAGATTCAAAGATTACGAGACTAGATTTTGATCTGGGAAAGCAACGAAAAGTGTGAAAGTAAAGGTCCAGTGTGAGGTCTGTTCTGAGATTGTTTGACAAGGTGAATTCTAAATGTTGTATTTCGTATTTGAACTTTGTTGGATGTGTTTGTGTGCCCTTAAGGTCTTCTAGGTAGTGATATTTATTCAGTAGATAAGGACAGGTGTGATAAGCCAATGGGATGCCACTTCTAGAATCCCGTGGCTTAATGTTTCAGTATTCAGTGTGGATGAAAATGGATTTGGCAGACCTACCAAAAAAAGCAGAAACCGCAGATCTTTCCAGGCAGAAGTTGTAATGAAACATGTGTTCTGTGGAACTGACTCAACCAGTCCTATTGTGCTAATGGGAGTGTTTGGCATACACGTCAACATAATGCAATAGATGTTGTTGACGTCACCATGTTGATTGCAAAAGATGTGTAAAGATTGCCAAATGAAACCCCATTTGCATCCAAGATTTGCCTTCTACACATGAAACGCTGGAGACAAATAAAACCTGCATGTTGGACTGCATGTGAGGTGTTTGAACATGAGCTGCGTTTACCCTGCAGGAACTAGGAACATTTGGAGGAACAGTCCCTGCTCAGGGGTAGCTACTGTCCAACAGTTCAGGAACTTTACCCAGGGACTAGGAACCTTTGGAGGAACAGTCCTTGCTTGGGGGTAGCTACTGTCCAACAGTTCAGGAAATTTACCCAGGAACTAGGAGCCTTTTGTGGAACAGTCCCCTGAACTTTGAAGGTGGGGTTGAAGTCCAGCTGTCATTTTATGGTCAATATCTGCAATAGCTCATATAATCCAATTGCTTACTTAATGTTACATCCTTTCACCAAAATGTCCTATGTATTTAGAGGATTCATTTATAATAGTTTCACTTTTTAATCCAAGTATAAAATAGTTTGGCAAATGGAAGACATTTTCATACGTCAGTGGACTAATTTGGGGTCTTAAGACTGCGGTGGGAATGCAAACGGCAATGGGCTGAACGAACTTTTCAGTTTCTACAAAGTAGTTCCTGGGACTAAAGGTTTTAGTACCTATATGGGAAGAGAAATTGACTTCCTGTTACTTTTCTAGGTTGTTATTGGTCTCCCCATTGTTGTTCACCCTTTTATTTTCTCTCCTTTATTCTATATTCCATAGGTAGTGCCCAACCAACCAATATCCAACCACCTCTCATCCACCTCCCCATCCATCTTCACCATCAGTCTGGTCCCCCATGGCCACCTCCCTGGCTCCCCCACCCCAGCCCCGAGGGGTGGACTTCAGCCTGCCCACCTGTGGAGAGACCCAGTGTAATGGAAGGGGAACCTGTCGGCTCCCAAAGGGAGGTGGAGGAGGAGGATTTGTCTGTGACTGCCTGCTAGGATACAAGGTAGGATGTGGTTGTCTTATCTGCATAGAACATGAATGAGATTCAGAGATCACACCAGTGACTAATATTTAACCAAACTAACATTGAAAGTTATTAGTCTATCTTGACCTGCGTGATCAATCGATGATGATTGACAGATGTATTGGGGAAATGGATACTTGTCGTCCTTATCTGCAATCCCATAATCCTAGGGGGAGTTGTGCGAGGACACAGTGAACGAGTCCCTGAGCATCTCCTTGACCCTGGGGGTGCTGGCCTTCATCATAGGAATCATCCTCATCGCCTTCCTCTTCGCCAAGATCCGGCAGAAACAGAAGAGGAGGAAGAGGTTAGCGTTGGAAGTGTACTAATGTATGGGTGTTATTACTGTGTGTATTTGCCTCTTGGGGCTAGTCTACATCTGTGATGTGAAATTGATTTAGAAATGTTTGTGTTTTGATCCACAGGTCAGAATTAATGAGACAGGGCTACCGGGTTTATGTGTAACCTGGAGAACGAAGCAAGGTACGCAGGAAATGACACCAAATAAGTGATCATTAATCAGTCAGTAAATTGGTCCTTATGTCATTGGCACATTGGGTCCAATGTAGTGATAGAATCAAGTCTTATGTTAATGTGTGCATCACCACGTATTATCCTGCTGTTCACATTGATACATTTAATCTCACGTGATTTGGTATACCTGGCTCTGATAAACAACATCAGGTGACCTTTTGACCTCACTGTGACATCCTTAACACCAGTTAAGGACGTTCCACTTGTACGAGCCACACACCAGTGTACGTGCCATGTGTACACTGTTGGAAACATCTGTTCATACCGAGGACTTAGGAGTGTGCGTGGCTGGCCTTGTTGTTGTACTTCCGCCTGGTCGCCACTAGTTGGCAGTGTTTCTGCAAAGGTTATTGACTTCATAAATCGTAAAGGAATCCTCAAAAGAGGGGGTAGATATAGTGCTCATGTTTAGTCTAATGTTCCTTCTTAGAAAAACAAATTAGCTATTTTAAAGCAGATTCATACATTTTGGTTACCTGTGCTGAATCAGGTGGTGTATACATTCTGCTCACCTGTGCTGTCTACTTTGTGCTTCTAGCAACGTCATTTTTCCAGCAGGAAGTTTGTTGACGAGATGACGACATAACTGACTGAAGAATGGCTGAAGATTGTAATGAAAAACATCACCTGTGTGTTTGTGTTTGTGTTCACATATTGTAATAGAACTGTCATGTAACGTTAATACTTGTGTAAATGCTGGTCACTAGGAAAATATACTGCTGCTTTTCTTTGCATGTAGACAAGTGTTTTTATCTAACCATAAAATGTGTATTTATTAGACATGCAAGGTTTGTTAATGAAGGCCGGTATGTCCTAAAGAGTTCCCTGTGATCTATTTCCATCCCCTAATAAGAGCAAACAAACATCGCTCCACAAAGTCACAACTCTTCTCTGTCCTTACACTGCAGTGGTGGAATGACCTCGTGACAGAGGTCAGGACAGCAGAATCACTAATCAGCTTCTGCAAGAGACTAAAGACCCACCTATTCAGAGTTCACCTGGACTCTGAATAGCTTCACCTCCTACCCACCTCTCCTCCCCAACCCTGTCCCACCTACATGAACAGGGCTTAAACCCCACCCCCTCCTGGATCCCTAGTAATTGTATGTCTGTACGTCCTGGCATTTTGTAGCATCCTTTATGTTAATATGTCCCAGCACTTCAAATAATACTTAGCATGGCGTAGCATCGTATCCTGGCTACCTTGTTGTTTTACAGTAAGGGGTCAACCTGTAACTTGTTCTATTGACCTGACAATCAGGAGTGTTTGAAACATGTTCTATTCTAATTGTACTGTTCCATCAGAAATATATTGTTGTTTCCCTCTTTCGACAAATGTAGTTATTGTAAGTCACTTTGGATAAAAGCGTCTGCCAAATGCCCTATATGTAAATGTAAATGTAATAAACAATAGAGACAAAACCAGTAAGTCTTCATTTTAACATGAGGTCTTGTAGGCCGTAGTCAGCTGGGAGTTGACAGTTTCCTCTGATTGGTCACAGGAATGTGCCATTATGAAATGTTGATCAGTTTAGGTAATTGATCACTTTCCTTCAGTTTAATGTCCTTAATTCTACATTTTGTAATGTGTTTCTGTGCTAAACTAGCTGTTTAAAATTAAATTAAAATTCTACTATTATTCTTTGCTCTTTCGTTTTTGTATTTAACATTTCAATATTACTGAGTAAGCATTTTATCTGTTGGTCATTTTATTTTTATGCAACTTTTATTATATAGAGAGCCTAAGTCAGGGGCGTCATGGGGTCTGACTAATGCTTGAAGGTAGGTGGGGGCAGTTCCATTGTTACTTGCCTACTTGTACGCAAGTAACAATGGAGCATCTTACGCCAATGTCTTCAATCTGATGCGGGTGATTACAGGGAGCCAGTGGAGGTTGCTGAAGAGTTCATGTTGCTGGTCACATGGGAGAACTTTGGTAGGTTGAACACAAGGCGTGCTGCTGTGTTCTGGATATGCCGTAAAGGTTTGATTGCAGAGGCCAGGAGTGAGTTGCAGTGGGTGATGACGAGCGCTTGGACCAAGATCTGCGCTGTTGTGAGGGAAGGCCAGATCTTGCAACTGTTATAGAGAGCAATTCTACAAGATCAGGCCACTGTGATGATGTTGGCATTGCAGCACAGTTGCAATGCCACAGTACCAGTACCACAGAGGTTCCTCGCGGTCAGTGAAGGAGATAATGTAATGTCCTCAACAGTGATGAGTAGGTCCATGTGGGGGCAATCTTCCCCTGGCATGAATTCTAGGTTAATGTTAAGCTTCAGGTGATGCAGAGTCATTCAGCGATGCATGTTGCGATCTGGGTGTCAGAGTGGGGAAAAGAATAGTTGAGTGTCATCTGCATAACAATGATGGAGGAGAAGCCGTGTGATATGATTAGAGTCTAGAGATCTAGTAGTGATTAGAGCCTAGAGATCTAGTAGGGAGAACAGAAGTGGTCCTAGTCCTGAGCCTTGGGGGACTTCAATGTCAAGAGAGCAGGGTGTGGACAAGGAGCCGTTCCATGTGAACTTATAGGTGCGATCCGTCAGGTAGAAAGTGAACCAGGATAGCCCAGATCCAGCGATGCTGAGTTCAGCAAGCGTAGAGAGGAGGATCTGATGGTTCACTGTCGAACGCAGCAGACAAGTCAAGGAGGATGAGCAACGATGAGAGGGACACGACATGGAAGTACTCTGTCACTGCAAGCAGGGTTGTCTCAGTGGTGTGTGCAGCCTTGAAGGCTGATTGATGGGGATCAAACAGATTGTTTTGTGAGAGATAGGACAGATGGTTAGAGATGGCACGTTCCAGGTTTTTAGAAAGGAATGAAAGAAGATACCGATCTGTAGATTCTGATGTGTCAAGGGTGGGTTTCTTAAAGAGTGCCTTGATTCTGGCAGTCTTGAAGGTGGTTGGAATCAGGCCTGAAGAGAGGTAAAGGTTGATTTAGGGTGCTGAGCAATGGCAGGATGTTGCTCGACATGCCTTGGAGGAGGGGATCGGGTCAAGGGGGCAGGTGGTCGTAACTAGTCTGTGGACATCTTCAGGGGAGAGAGGAGTAAAACAGGTAAGGCTAGCAGAGGAGGGTGTTGGGGGAGGGTTGATAGAAGGACGACAGTAGCTCAGGGGGTAGAGCGGTTGTCTGGCAACCGGAAGGTTGCTGGTTCGATCCCCGGCTCCGCCTAGCTAATTGTCGAGGTGTCCCTGAGCAAGGCACCTAACCCTAACTGCTCCCGACAAGCTGGTTGTGACCTTGCACACCGCCGTCAGTGTATGAATGGGTGAATGTGAGGCAAAATGTAAAGCGCTTTGGATAAAAGCACTATATAAATGCAGTCCATTTACCATTTGATAGAAGCAGGGGTAAAAGAGGAGGTGATGTCTTTCACCTTGGTAAAGTAGGCTACAAAGTCATCAGCTGAGGGGGAGGGAGGGTTGAGGAGGGAAGAGAACATGGAAAACAGTTTCCTGGGGTTGGTGGCAGAAGAGTTGATTTTTTTTCAGGTAGAAGGCACATTTTACCAGACTCATGTAGTCTGGTAAAATGCAAAAACATTGGAACAAATCTTGTTTTTCATTGCAAAAGTCATGTGGGCATGATTGAGACAAAATCAGAAAAGTATCGGTTTACTCAACGACGTAACGTGACACAATGAATGACTGAACATGTTCCTACTCTTTTTATGCTTGAACTCTGAACTGAACTCTATCCTATGATCTAGACAGGGAATAGAACCCCTAACCCTGACAGGGTTACTGCCTTGCTCTACTCTCTGATCTACAAAGAATAGAACACCTAACTGCATTGTTAGTGGCTTGCTTATACCAGCGCGTAAAACCTCACCCCTTGTGAGGTGTGACCCGTGTCGGAGAGGGAAGGTGAGGCGAGGTTGCTGTGTTTCAAGAATGTAGCCACATGAACCAGTCTGCCTGCATTGCATGTATACCTGAAGCAGTGTGTGAACTATGTCTGGATAAAATATGGCCTGTACGCAGCCACCACGCTTCCCTTCCCTTCTACTGGATAGAGCCATGTT
The DNA here is from genome assembly GCA_900302375.1 of Bathygadus melanobranchus. NCBI lineage: Eukaryota > Metazoa > Chordata > Actinopteri > Gadiformes > Macrouridae > Bathygadus > Bathygadus melanobranchus. The sequence continues at coordinate 7,997 of OMKP01023002.1, forward strand.
GTCATGGAGATAAAGAGCTATAGTCAGTGGGCGCCAGTGGCTCAGGAGGTAGAGCGGGTTGTCTGGGTTGTTCGATCCCCGGCTCCTCCTAGCAGAGTGTCACGGTGTCCCTGAACACGACACCTAACCCTATCTCCCAACCAGCTGACTGACGCCTTGCATGGCTGACACCGCTGTCGGTGTATGAATGGGTGAATGTGATTAACCTAACAAGGGAGGGTTATAGTCTAACCCTCCCTTGTTAGGTTAATGCTGTATCTAGATTGATCGCAGAAGCTATAAGTTAGCAGAAGTTAGCTTTAGAGAAGTTTGTGATGTGTGTGTGTGTGTCAGAGCTAAATGAAGATTGGCGACTCCTTGTACCTTTCAAACCGGTTGGTTTCAGTACAGGATCTCTGCGACATTTCATTTCAGTGATGGACAAAAATGCAATACAAAACATTTTAGACGTGATTAGCTTGTTGTAATTAGTGTTGAATGTTGTATATGTATTCTCTCTATTCTGTAGACTGGCTGGTCGCATACCTGATGGTCTTGGATGGTACATTGATGTGTTTTTTTCATGAGTCTATAATTTCCTATCAAACATGTGAATGAATGAAAGAGTCATGTGATGAGGAATGAACTCATGTTGAGTTTTTAATAGACAGCAGTTTCATTAATTTACTTGTCTACGGTCTACTGTAGTCAAGACTACAGTTAGTTAAACTACAATCTCAACCAGGAATGTAAAGTGCATATCAAAATGAAAGTATTTACAATCTATACAAAATATCTGCCAATGAATGCGCCAACGAATCAGCTAATACAAGAACATTAATTCCCTTCTTTTCCTTCATGGTGAGGGCTTTTTACAAATCAATGTACAGCATCGTACATAAAAAAACATTCCCAATGTCAATACAAAATATTTGTTTTTGTTCTTCAATGTTCCGTGTGTTCTCACAATATATTATTACTACCAATAGGTATGTTACTATGAAGTCATTAAAGCTTTTAACAACACCGAATCAATATTTTCAGATACACGTCATCAATGAGCCGGAAGGGCTTAGGGCGTTTTGCTCAATGGTGCCTACAGGTGGTCATTGGGGTTCGAACCCAGAACCTTCCTGTCAAACACATATGACACCCCATCCCCAAATGTAATCATGCTTGAATTATTAACAACCGATATTCCCAATCCCAAAGTACATATTGCTCGATATCAATGCCGCTTTAATTAACCTCTACAGCCACGACACGCAGGCTCTATTAGCGTTCTTAACAGCTGGTACAGTGAGTGTTCCGCGCGTGTCGCTTCTTGGTGTTTTCATGGTTTTTAAAGATCCGCGTCGTAGGGTCTTCCGGAGTATGCGGTGTTGACGGAGCGAGCCGCGGGTGTTTTGGCTCGCGGGAAGGAGATGTCCTCTTCCAGTGAGTCCCTGATGTAGGGCACGCTGCTCGCGCTGCTCTTGGAGCGCGACAGACTCGGCACTTCCACGCGTCGGGGCTGCGGATTCTTCTGGTGTCTTAACTGCGAACCTATGGCCTCTTCGATCGGCTTCTCTCCCCGGTTCTTACCTCCGCAACAGCGGCAGATCCCGATAAACATGACGAACCCACCAAGCACCTCCAAAATGCCCCCGATGTACCCCAGGATAATGCAGTAGCCGACACGCACGTCGGTCGTCGGGCTGGAGACCGGGATCTCGTCCAGTATGTGCGTGTACCACGCGATGGGGATGATGGTCAAGACGCCAGAGATGAAGATCAGCAGCCCACCCAAGCCAGCCACGGTCCACCGAGGGGTGGCCCGCCAGCAGCGGACCCCCGGGATAGCGACGCCCAGGCCGATGAGGGTGACTATCAGAGACGCCACCATCAGGCCCTGGGCGACCTCTATGATCCTCTGGTTAAAATACTCGGTGTCTTGCAGGTTGCATTCAATCTGGGTGGTGTCCGTGGCCCGGCAGATGTCCCAGATGCCCTGCTGTAGGATCTCGTTGACGGGCTGCCCCGTGATCGAGTGGAGCGTGCGCCAGTTGGGGGACACCGTAGCGGTGAGGTCCAGGATCCAGCCGCACGGCGCCAGCACCATCCCGAAGATCAGGATCCCAGGGGTCCGGAGCGAGGTCCGTACCCACTCCACGGTCCGAGACGGCATGATGGTGGTGGTTGGCTGGTTGTTTGGCTCGGTGCGTGGACGTGTTGTTATACAGATGGAAGAAGTGGTACAGTGAGCTGCGACAGTGCGGACAGTTGTCTAAAAGTAAAAAAACAAGTTGGACTGAAACTTTGGAGAGGCGGGGTCTGTGGTGACGCGCGGCTCTCCGCACCACAGCAGAGTTTCGGTCCATGGTATTCACATGTAAATAAATAAGAAAATAAATTGGCTTATATTTGAACAAAAACACAAATGTCTTTTTTCTGCATAACAATGTAAAAGAAACTGCCGTTAAAATGTAATTCGTTAACAAATCATAAGACGAACAAAACATAAAATAACATGTTTTGTTTGCTTTGATACACCCGATCAGAATGCTAGCGATGGCGATCAGAATGCAGATCTGCCGGAACTGCTGCATTTCTCTGCAGCGCTCCTCATTTTCACTTCTGTCTCTCGCTCTCTCAATTCAAAGGGTCTTTATTGCCATCGGAAACATACGTCCACACTGCCAAAGCAAGTGTGAAATAAAAACAAATGTACGTAGAATAAAGAAATGTGTCAACAGAATTTGCGTAACATGCAATCAAATGTATAAATAAGAGTATGCCAAATGTACATAAAATACAAACAGCAAAATTGTGATTTTGTTACAAAAAATACGTATAAACGTATAAAATATGTATATATAAGTAAAGATAAATAGAAAAATGTACAAATGTATTTAAATGCATCTGTTTGTACAGACGGCAACATGGTGCCTGGTCTGTATACTCTCTAGAAAAAAACGTCTCGGGAGTGGAATTAAAGCAAGGAATGCCGCCATCTACTGGTCAATTTGATTCACTGGAAGATAGACTACATGTAAAATAGGATCTTTTTTTTTACTATTAAATTATTAAATATATATAAATAAATATTATTTTTTTTGTTTTAAACAAATGTCTTGCCAGCCTATGTCTTCCATGATCTTCAACATTTGTCACTTGATTATTATGACAGTTGGCAAACAACATTATGGTGTGTTACCATAATGTAATGGTGTGTTACCATAACGTTATTGTGTGTTACCATAACCTTATGGTGTGTTACCATAACGTTATTGTGTGTTACCATAATGTAATGGTGTGTTACCATAACGTTATTGTGTGTTATCATAATGTTATGGTGTGTTACCATAACCTTATGGTGTGTTACCATAACGTTATGGTGTGTTACCATAATGTAATGGTGTGTTATCATAACCTTATGGTGTGTTACCATAATGTAATGGTGTGTTACCATAACGTTATTGTGTGTTATCATAACATTATGGTGTGTTACCATAATGTAATGGTGTGTTACCATAAACTTATGGTGTGTAATCATAATGTTATGGTGTGTAACCATAATGTAATGGTGTGTTACCATAACCTTATGGTGTGTAATCATAATGTTATGGTGTGT
>OMKP01023004.1:0-45786 GCA_900302375.1 Bathygadus melanobranchus
ATCCTATTTTATTTGAAGTCATCAATCTTTTTGTCACATTTTTATAATATTGTTCTATTAACAATTATTAAGTACTCGATTTGATGCTTACAAAATACATAAGTCATGCATGAATGTATTTCCTCATGTCATTCACAAATTCTCTAGTTGTTTTATGTATACCGGAAGAGTACACTACTAACACATGGATGCCAAACCACTAGCACTACTCCACTCACACAGTAACATAATATACAACTCTGAATGGCGTATCTTACAGCCTTGCACATTCTTTGGTAATGTGTTAGTATTTGATCTTGTATGGAGAATGAATGCCATGCACAACAGTATGAGTTCATGGCTCAGTAAACGCGACAGGATTAGATAATGCCTTCATCTGTGTTTTGTAAGCGTTCATTCATTCATTCGTACGACAAAAATAACGCGTATGAGTGAATGAACCATGTTTATCTGGCAGCCAATAACATTGACATTTAAACTCCATATTCAATAATTTGTTTTTGCGCCCACAACCAAGCATTCCATTGACAAAACGTTCAATTGATGGAGAGTGATGTGAAGAGTAGCTGCTGTACACACACACACACACACACACACACTGCCAGACCATATTTAGAAGCTATACTGTAGCACTCAGACAAAACAGAATACTTAGGCAAAGCACTTTCATCTAGCATCCGCTTAAACGCTGGGACCATTTAAACCTGCATGTTAGTGGACCTTATGTAATGGTATTACGAATACTACTGGCGATGTGCTCAGCAACTTGCAGGGTTTCTTTCAGTGGTGGTCATAGCTGTACTATTGTTTTGGTTTGAATCAATAAATTCATTCCCGCTCCTCCCCCTGTTATACACCCCCTATCAAACCCATGGAAATTAACTTTGAAGACGTGTTAACGGTTACAGCACACACACACACCCCATGGTGTTTTTTGTGGAGATACGACATACAAAGAACAGTCCTCGCATATAAAAATCACAAGATTTACACCCTGTCGATTTTTTCGTTAAAGCGCACACATGGTGGACAGGCTTGGTGCGTGTGTGTGTGCGAGGAGACGATCGCAGAGTCATTTAGGACGGATGACATTACAGACACGCCACCGTAATGCTCTGCCATGCTCTGGAGGTACGGACCGCGGGACCCACGCAGATGGACGGAGCGACACAGATGGTTTCAGCCATGATGAAGCGCTCTCAGACAGCTCTGCTGTAATCCGTTTTTCAGAAAGGACCAGGGGGATAAAAAAACGAAGGAAAGAAAAAAACCCCCCCCACTGATTATGGCTTACGGTTCTCCCTTTTGCTGACTACGGATGCTCTCTTTGTTCCAAGTGTGGCTACTGTACCCGGCCCCTTACAGTCCAGGACCATACCGGGGACTTTATGTTTTGTTTTTGTTCGTATCCTCTCCTGTTGCTTTTTTTAATTTAAATTTTTTCCTTTGACCCTGGACTATGTGAACTATGTAGTCAAAGCCAACTTTTTAAAAAAAGATATATATATATAAAAAAAAGAATTCTATGGAAAAAAAATACATTCAAATTGTTCTGTGCAATAAAGTAATATGCAGATTTTTTTTTTTAATTAACAAAATTTTGTTGATGTTGACTTGTTGACAATATGGTATGTTGTATTAAACAATCTATGGAGTTTTTTTTAAAAGACACAATCGTCGTATCTTGATTTTGAACAAAAAGATGTGTTTACAAATTAACAGAGACAGGAAATTATTGCTATTTCAAATGTGCCAGAAAGAACATTTTAAATTGTTTCCGTAAAATAATCTGCTAATCATCTTACTTTCACGGGAACAGATTTACAAATTCTTGGCTTCACAAAGTCTAAAAAAAATGTTCTGTAGCCGAACCCACTTTATATCTTGAATGTATGAATGTACAATACTGCAGTATGCAATATTGTACATTCGTATGGTTTTGTAAAATATCCCTTCTGAGCATTTTAGTATTCAGAGAATACTTGCTTAGTAACAGAGACTTGGCCCGGTTTCTTGGAGAAACATTACCAATTGGGTTACCCTTTCTTTGAAGGTTACAGGGAAATGACCAGGGATATGACGAGAATAGCACACTTCCATAGCTCGGTGTACATTCTGTTTGAATCTCCGTCTCATTGCCTTTATTTTACATCTCTCCTGCCTCGGATAGGAATCCAGGGGGACGTTTTGACAGTATTTTTTCTCCCTCCCCTCAAGCTGTATCAAAGAACACTCATTTATCTTCTCACTTGAAAACACACAGAAGAAATAGAGGAGAAAAGCTACTCTCGTGTATACTCTGGGAATGATGGAAAATCCATCGTTTTCATTCCTCACATTGAGTTTGTGGCTGATTTTTTAGGTCAACGTCTGTGCTGATGGATTCTCAGGATTATTGAAATCAAACTGAAGACGTTGATGTGTGTCAGGTGATCCATCTCATGCAGCAGCTACCGTGTGGATAAAGAGAATGGACTCGTTGGAGCAGCGGCCGTGATTGGCCACATTAGCATACTTCATGCTAACAGCGCTCGCGTCCACATTTTCCTAAACACTATTTTCATTCTTTTTTTATTCAACAGCATAATGTATACACTGGAGATAGCAGTTTTCTTTTCTGTATAAGGCTAATTAAATTTGCCGCTATTAGCCTGCTCGCCTGATGTGTATACGCTATTGACCCAAACCAATTTTTTTGTTGACCCGATCCTGGTCCCAGAGTACACTCCTCACTTTAAGGTTAAGCTCTTCTAAAGGAATACATTAAACCTTGTTTCTCGATTAAGGCTTGGTGGTAATGGTAATTTAAATAGATAGCACATGCAAAAATGCAAATATCAAGGTTAACAGTAAGGTATTTGAAGTACATTTGTGACAATCATTTAATATTCACCATAGTGTACGCATATTTTTCAACAGGAAATATACGATTGATTAACCCTAACCCTAACCCTTAATGGATTTTAAATCCTACAGATATTTTTTACACACTATTAACCCAAGCAATCAAACCCAAGCGTAAATATTCCTCAAAAGCATTAATTTAAAATAAATATGTAATGAATATGGAAATTAATAATTTGATGGTGGTGGGAAGTATTCATTTAATAACAACATAATGTTCACTTAATGTACCAAGAATGCTTTTTATTGAACTAACAGAAAATTAGAAATTAAGAGCAACTCTTTTGAGAAAGATACGTATGTTCAAATAAGATTTGTAATCACGACAGGTGTACAGAGACGTCATTATATGTATCTGTTCAACCCTTATCCCCATTAACCAGCCATTTCGACAAATGTGTTACTTTTTTGTAAGTCGCTTTGGATGAAAGCATCTGCCAAATGCTCTAGATGTAAATGTAAATGTAGATACAAGCAGGGGATCCTAATTCAGGAAAAATGAGGGAGAATGTTGTCTCCGGGTGGCTACCAGAAGAGGACAGTGAAAACTGGGAGCGTGGTTTATATCGGAAGTCATGTTAAATCGGGCAAATGTATTTTCTGACCAAACCAAAAAAACCACATGGGTTTATTTTAGTACTCATGGCCGTGTCAACCAGGAGGTCATAGTGGACGTCCATAGGTGTACCGTGGACACTGACTTGTGAATGAAACCACATGGCCATGTATTTTTAGTGCAGGATGACAGGGCGCAGCTTGAGTTGTCACATTATATACACCATGATCCTCACCGTGTCCCCAAAAAATTAGCACATACAGCTAAAAATTACAGGTTCTAAGCTTCATTTTGATGTATAGGTTGTGGGGGTAATCCAGCTGCCACACCAGGGTTTTGTCTTACTAGCTCCTGCACCTGACTCGGTGGGGGCGGCTACTGAATAGCTAGTTCTTCACCTGTCTCAGTGGGGGCGGCTACAGAATAGCTAGTTCCTCACCTGACTCAGTGGGGGTGGCTACGGAATAGCTAGCTCCTGCACCTGACTCGGTGGGGGCGGCTACTGAATAGCTAGTTCCTCACCTGACTCAGTGGGGGCAGCTACTGAATAGCTAGCTCCTGCACCTGACTCAGTGGCGGCTACGGAATAGTTAGCTCCTGCAACTGACTCAGTGGTGTGTAGCAAATTAAATGACTAGTTAGTGAAATCTAATCAAAGTCCTATGTTGCAAACAGAATAACGTATTCTGTTTTGAGTACGCCTACATCCCTACTAATTACTTCAATAATACTTGCCATCAATAATGCTACCCTCCCTTTAACCTTGTACACAATCGCTCATGAGTCTGTACCATAGACTGTATAGGTCTGTACGAAATCTTTCATTACTGGTTGAATCCCCAGCCCATATCTATTGAATCGCAACAAAGTTATCTTATTTGTTCATGTATTTTCATAGAAAATGTCCTTTATATTTATTAATTAAAGTTAGCCTAGTGGAGGAGCATTTCTACGGGACCTTCCTAGTTTACATTCTGAAGGTTTCTCTGGAAAAAGTAATTCCCCCTCGCCCCAAACCGCTGGCGCTAAAGTCATCAGATACCCTACACTTAACCGTCTTTGACTGGCTTTCTCTTCTTCCCCTCTCTTGGCAAGCTCCGCGGCTATCACATGTTTGCCAGGAAACTGTCCAAAAAGGCAATCTCGGGAGTCTCGTTTTTGCCCGGGCCATATGCCACAGCCTCTCTCTCTCGATGGGCAGCTCTATTTAACCTCCTTATTTATTGAAGAGCCTAATGAAAGAATCACGAATTTGCCATTCGGGAAAAAAATGCTAGTCTCAAAACACGTAAACCGTTTTTTTTTGTTTGTTTTTTACAGTTGGGTTCGAAGCAAAAGGACGATGCGTGACCTACGCAGTTTACACTTCAATGACGACATGCATGTTCGTTCAAGGTGAATCGGGTAATTAACTTAAGAAGCTGATTTATTTGATTAATTCGTTTACAACCGGCCCATTGTTTTGTGTAACAGAGGGGCCTAAATATGCCAGACTGGAATAAATGTAGGGGCCAGTTGCATATTAGCACAATTCAAATTACTTGTCCTTACCCTACTTGGCTCAAGGACAGCCGCAAGCAGATATTCCACAGAGCATCCAGGGCAGGTGCTGATGCAAGACAGATATTTGGATCTGATGAAAGCAGCGCAACCAGCGGCACCACTCTCATTTTGAGGCATTGTTTGGAGATGCTAGCTGGCACGCATGGCTTTCATTTTCCATTACCTTCTCCATCTACTTGCATATGGACTGGTTCTGCTTGCCGTCTGGACATATTTCAAGAAGGCTGTGTGTCATGTTATCTGTTTTCAAATTGAAATCCTTGTTCCCACAGACAAAATGTTTTCTATTAAATACAGAAAGAGACCCGCTTTGTTTTAACAGTAAAGAAACAAAACAAGTCATACATCTCTTGTCTAAATGGCGTCAAATCAGAATCTGAAATCTCAAACCTCTCTTTTGGAGGTTTGTCTGTAATCAAATCCATCAACACAAGTTTTTTAGAGGCAAACGACATAGCTTTTGTAAACCGTGACACATACACACATACATGCATACAATACTGCATAGAGAATAGCTGCAAAGATATAACACACAGGCGTTAAGAGAGAAGAAAAACAGCTACAATGTGTTTATGTTAATCAGCAATCATAGCACTGTTCCCCAAGGTTATTTCATTCCCCGGGCCCAAGGATGATTAGTCCAGTTTGTCCACCAGTTAATTGATCAATTGGCATTGATTGGCTTGGGAGTCCACTAACCAAGGTGTATTGCAGTCCCTGAGTAGGAGAAAAGAACCATAATCAATATCAGTCACACTGATATGTTCGGTCCTGATGAAACGGCATAGGTGACTGAACCTACTTCGTCCACAGTTCAGCTTTTGTTTCACTACGTAACATTGTTTTATATTATTTATATTAGCCACCAAAGACACTCCACATTGTAATGTTCCTTCAATGTTCTCTATATACATTACATTTACATTTACATTTAGAGCATTTGGCAGATGCTTTTATCCAAAGCGACTTTCCAAACACATTTGTCGAAATACAGTAGGGAGACAACAATATAGCGCTGAAGGTATCGCACAATTAGAATAGAACAAGTTACAAGCATTCCTGGTTGCCAGGTCAATAGAACAAGTTTACAAGCTTACAGTTGCTAGGTTGGCTCCTTACTGTACAACAGCAGGTAGCCAGGATAAGATGCTACACAATACCATACCCAATACACATACCAGCGTACAAGATCCTACAAAGAGCCAAGACATACAAATATGGGAGTGCTAAGGAGGGGTGGGATTCAAGTATTAATCGGGTAGGTGGGAGAGGGTTGGGGAGGAAAGGTGGGTAGGAGGTGAAGCTATTCAGTGTCCAGGTGGACTCTGATAGCAGATACAGTACATACATACAGACTAACTGTTCTTTTTCAAGGACATTCGCTCTGCAAACAAATACATATGTGTAAAAGCATAAGAAATTCAAGAATATTTAAGATATTTTCTAAAGTGATCTTCAGTGAATTCAGATACAGGTAATCTTGCTGAAGGGTGGCTACAGTTAGGCTGTGTGGACATTGGGGGTCGAATCCAGTACTTTTGTCCTGGGAGAAGAACTGCCTTTACCACTCTGCTATCCTGTCCCCTTAATATTTCAGCGTGAACATGAATCTGTTTCTCAAATGGATTGAAGCACAGGTCTGAATCTGAAGAAGGTGAGGCAGTAGCTGTCACATCACCGTACACATCAGTGCTCGTTGTCCAGACACTTGATGGAGGCAATGCAGTCAATTACGACTCCCATAACACAGCTGCTGCTAATCAAGGCACGTTTTTCAAATCAGGCTCACTCATCCGGCCATTTTGCCTGCGATCGGATGCATACTTTCAGTGTAAGTAGCCAAAATGATCAACACACTATTACTTTTAATACTATTTAATTGTATTTGTATTTGTGTATTGTATTTATAGTTTTATCCAAAGCAACTTACAGTTAAGGTCATAAAGGAGTAGGTAGGCCAGCTTGCTCAAGGTTGCCCACAAGTAGGCTGATGCCAGGGATCGAACCCTAGTCTCACTCCTTTTTGTGTTTCATTTTAAACATTGACATCAAAACAAAAATGTTGATATATAATGAATAGACAATGGCACATTTTGATAAAACACATTGAATGAAATGCAGTAAAAGCCCTGTGACAGGATCATTCACAGTCCAGCTGAGGTATACGGGTGGATTGCGATGACTTAAGGACGCCTTACACCAGCTTAACATTGCAAAAGAATGTGACTTTGATCAATTGACATGTTCTCCTAGTCTGAGACTCAAATCCTCCAGTGTCTAAAACTGGGTGGATGTTAAAAAACCGACTTAAAAGCTTCACACTGACTTCAGCAGAAGCCCATGAGATGAGCTGTACAAAGGCAGGCATGGCACCACGCAGCTGTATGTGTATAGCGCAGTCTAAGCTGTTGGGGCCCTCACACAACATCCATCACTACAGCAGACGCCATTCACACGAGCACAATCATTCTCCTCCTTCTTTGCTTTGCTTTCAATTATTTTAAAAAAGCCAAAAAAAGGAGCCAAGGAAATTCTTACCCTGTAACGCTTCCAAGAAATGGAGGAAGACATTTGTGGAGCTGAATTAATAACAGGGTTGTTTTTTTGGGTTGTAAAATAACATGAAAAGGCCTCATGCTTCAGGGAGCGGTGTGATACTAGAACGTCCCTTCTTGCCAACCACACAGTTCAATCATGGTCCTCGTCTAAGCTCGCCTCACAAATGGCACAAAAGGGTCTGGTAGCAGATGAGCTCAAATCTGGGTGAGAGGCATGTTCACTTATTTGTTTCAACCCATATTTGTTTCAACCAATCATGTTGCTGGAGGCGGGGAGCGCGTAATTGACTAATAGCGAACACAAACTCGGCCAGCACTAGTAAACTGTAAATTAGTCTGTAAAGGTTTCATATCAACACCATGTAGACTTGGCCACTGTATGAATACGCTTATTAAAATCCCCTTCCTGTCCATTAGTTTCTCTTTAGTAGATTATCACAAGGCTTTCTGGTTTCCGGCCCAGGCTCTGTGCCGTCTCCCCCAGAAGTTCTGCTTTAACATAGTAGGAATGCTGGATCCCAGATTACATCTAAGGTGAACTCAGGATGCAATGTTCATACTAGTGACGTTGTTGTTTCATCCTTTGATGGCAGCTCTCACTATCATTGTGAAGCAGAATTTGAGTGTTAGATTGCTCTAGCCAGTAATAGGCATAATGAGCTGGGTTTGTTTTACCCTGCTGATGATCATGTGTTTCCGGTCAGTAACCAAAAGCAACCACAGGTTCAGACATTTAGTGTGTATGTACTTTGCTGAGGAGCCGATGGGGCCTTCCTTACCTGGCATGAGATTTCAAACACTATGGATAGGGCGAGATCTGATGATTCATTAGATAGATAATTATATAGAATATTATCTCTTTCATTGTGTTATTTCATTCAATCTACAAGCTATGTTGTTTGGCTCCTTCCTCCTTGTGAAGTACAAATTATGACTTCAGTACAGGAGGCCTCTCAGCAGTTTTGGTGACAGTTATTTCATTTAGTAGAAGTAAATATTTAGATATTTCTTTCTGACCAACAAGAGTTAACTTTGGTCAAGCAATGTTGATTCACAGCAAGAGAAATATATGAGAGGCAGAAGAGAAAACAGTGGATCCTGTACAACGTACCTTACCTAGTGACCTTTGGAGGAAATGGAAATCATTGTGATGCAGAGAGGAAAGAGGATTTCAGTGAAGAACTCGTGTTCATGAATTGGATGTCCAACGGCTTTGTACCCGCACCGCACAGCTAAGGACACCTTGTACCCCACATTACCATTTACAATCCCTATAGTGTGGTCTGATTGGTGGTTGAGAAACCAATGAAAACAGTACACAAAGGCAACCTTGGCAGTTTCGTTCTGCTTCTTGCACATACACTGTCTGGGTCACACCCAAGGAGCTCCACCTCTTTGAATAACATGAATTGGATTCCCCCACCCCCTTTCATTCCTTGATCCCCTTTACCATGATTGTGTTCTCTTGGATTTCCATTTAAATGTCATTGAAGTAGGTCCGCGCCAGGTAGAGAATGAACCTGCCGAAGAACTAATGTTCCTTTTTCCTCCATTTTTGCATAGCAGGCGTTTTGTGAAGCAGCATCTTGTATTCACGAGAACACGAGGTGTTGAGCTACAACAAGTTCTGTCGTATGAATCGACCACGTTGATTTATTTTGCATACCTTTGTACAGTAGGCAAGGAACCGCGGTGTGTATCTTGGCTCCTGCGCTTCACTGAGCAGTGATGCAAATGTATTGTTTTGTTTGTGTTCGTTTAGCCTTGAATGCCAAGAGGCGTTTGAATATGCCCCACCTACTCAGCAGTATTCCCCGTTAAGCTAGTATACATATTTGCAAGTTGCCAAATTTTGTCTCCACCTTTTACTTGTAGATGAGTTACAAGCTGATGATAAAGCATGCATGTTAATTAATCGGGAAGGCTAATATGTGTTCACATCATAACATTCATATGATACATGACGTGCAGTGCCCCTCTGTCCACAGGGGGCGCTGTTGAGAACAGAGCGAGGCTGCTATAGGGAGCAGCATAGGTGAACATGAGTGTCCATAGAGGTGGACACACACTGGAAGTGTTTTACCTGCACATTTGTTTGACATATGACGTGTGAACTGCTGTTACCTACTACGCAGTTTTAATTTCAGTTTAATCTGAGAAAAATACACATGTACACACCACTCTTTTGTAGTTACTACTGTGTTACGTAGAAGTCAAGTCAAGTTATTGCAAGGCACACTTGTTTGTATACTGCAACGGTAGAGTCTAGGATAGAGGGAGCGAGAATGAAAGAGAGGAAGGGAAAGAGAGAGGGAATATCTGTCACGATGTGAAATCTGGGACAGTGGGGCCGGATGTGCTCGGTGGAAAGCATGTTTGTGTGGTGTGTGTGGGGTGGGTGTTAATTCACCACATGCGGGCCACTGACAGAACATGTGACACCTCAGTAAATACCAAGCACGTTATACCTCAACGCTCGGCTGTGGTGTTCTTTGGGATCCGGCCGGGCCAACCCGTTACATGCGGAAGGCAGCTCGGTGCCTGGCAGATGTTCCAGTGGAAGCAGCTCCTATAAAGGATTGACCTACAGCCTCCATGAGGCTGTAGGTCAATGGTAGTGGCTTGGTAGTGGCTACCAGGGTGTGCCATACCAGCCCATACCATTACAAGGAGGACATTTGCATCCTTGAGCAGTCTGCCTAACCCCTACCTGCACCTCAATGAGTGACATGTCGCTTTGGATGGAAGGGGCTGGTAAATTAATAATATGAGTATTTTCTCAGGACGGAAAATGTGCAAAGGCAGCGATGTGTTAAACATCAAGGGAAGGTACAACAAGGGTTAAATAATGAAATTAAAATATAAAGCAAAATAAATAAAACAAACAAAAATCCCCCCCCAATTTATTTTTCTTAAATACAAAATAAAATAAACATTGGCAACGTCAGGGATCACAACAATATGTGGATACGATCACATCATAACAAACACATTAGGTACATAGATAGATAGATAACAAGCATTAGTAAATAGATAGAGAGATAACAAGCATTAGTAAATACGTAGATAGATAGATCAATATTATGTGTAAACACTGAAAAAGGAACCACGTTATCGCATTCTAACCAGTTAAAATGTAATAAACATGTGCCTGAACTTCCCGGATCCCAAGCCTCCGTGGGCACCACGTCGCTGTGGATTTCCGAGCCTCCTGTGCTGAACCAGAGCCACCCCTCCAGAGGATAAGCTGTCGGCTTCAGCACCTTGGACAGCGGCCAGGCCAGCTGGGAGAGAGAGCTGTGCTGGCCCAGGGGCCCACGGCTGTACAAGCTCTAGGTCCACCGTCAGCACCGTCACCTCTGCGCTGGACTACAGCCACGTGGTCAGAGTACTACTGGGGCCTCCTGCATGCTCGTCGTCGCACCTGAGCCCCATCTACTGGTCAACATGAGGGGGGTGGAGGGGGTACCTGCGGTGAAGGGACTTGTCTGGTTGTAATGGCTTCACAGCGGGGGACAGAGACAGAGCTGCCCGAGCTCATCTCCTAACAACGGATCTCCTGCACGGCTGCAAACGGCCTCCCTGTTGGTGTCTTCAGCACCCTGAGTCTCCTCCCATTTACTTTGGATGATGATTTGAATTGGATTTTTGAAATTATTTAGTTATGTTGATTAATCTAAGGTTTATCTAACCGCATTTTTGTATTTGTATATATTTATATTGATTAGTTCTTTAGCTGTGTGAGACGTGTACCATGTCATGACTTGTGTTGCTGTCTTACTGTCTCAATCACCTTGTTGTATACTGCCATCCAATTGCCTATAAGTACATGTTAACCTGCCGCTTTCATTTGCAAAGGCATTATCTTGTATTAGGAAAACAGGGTGTGGAGAGAGTTTTAGCATCCACCACCCTTACCTTACCCGTTGAAAACAACCCTCAGAGTAGAAGAGAAGAACACTTTACAGCAGTCACATCCATGGGACACACAGCTCCATGTTTTGCTTTTAGCTTGAAGTTGCTTTTGTTTGGCTAATCTGTGCTACATCTGTATATATACGTATATTGGCCCATGTAATCCCTGTTAGTTGAACACTTGAGCAAGTGTTAGGGCTAGGAAAGTCCCACTCAAGCTGTCTATTTTACTATACTATAGTTCTCTATTTAATTACAGTTGGTCACAAATAATTATTCTGCTTGATTAAAAAAATACCCATATATTGATTACTGATTCCATCAGTGCGATGCGCCCTTGTCTCTGTATTTAGATTCAGAGTTTAATGAGAAACGGCCTTTATGAAGTCCGTAGACGCTACCCGCTCTCCGTACGCAACACTGCAGAGCGTTATGAAGAATGGATCTTGCTTCATAATAGATGCACAGACCCTGGGTTTGCCATTAAAGATAATTAAACGTTCTAAAGATAATGACTTGCAGGAAGCTCCTGGGGAAGGTGCGATTAGTCCGGCCGTTGTGTAAGTTCAATTTTAAAGCAATCTGAGCAAGGTAAACGCATTTGGTCTGAAACGGATGCAGGGTCATAGAAGTTGCCTTCTATCATCAATTACAGTTGTCAAACTACAAGTCCTTTTTCCCCCAACAAAATGCTGGGTTACAAGCAGGGACATACAAAAAGAAGAGAGGTTCACAGTAGAAGCACATTGTAGCTGAGTTATGGAGCTTTTAAATGTAAGGATGCTATATCATTCTGTAACAGAGCTTTTTTTCATGCAATACCACTTGAGAAAACACCTCCTATACTTCCTTTTGTCCAAGTGTTTTTTCGTGTGTTTATTTTTCTACAAAGGCTAATATCTGTATGCAGCCAGGCTCGCTCGACTGTAGGGAGTTGGAATGAAAAACAAGTTTCAATTTGCAAGCGAGTAAAAGCGAGCTAAATATGACTAGAAAAGGAGATGTTTTCAGGAAAGTAGCAAAAGAAGTGAGAAACCGTTCAATCTACCTAAATGCCAAACAAATAGTTTTTTTACTGCTACAAAGTGTAAACAAAACAATAAACTGACTAATGATTACTAATTAAATCAAAACATTAATTTCCTATAAAAGATTCGATTTGGTCAAATATAAAACTTGATTGCATAAAATGGCAGATTGCAGGGCCCAAGGCAGATATCACCTGATGTTACCCATCACTAAACGTTGTTTTATTTGCTTATTTGTCATTATCGTATTCCATTTTATCCTCTCTTATTGTTTTTCACTAACTCTTTTTCATCCCACAAACTGCTTCACTGGAACACGTGTGATTCTCAGGTTGTAGTTTGTCTTAGTGTTTGTCAGGTCTGTTTGTCTAAGCTCACTGACTCACTGACCAACTGTTATCACTCACCCCCACCACCCACCTACCCCCCACCAACATGAAATACTGCTTCTTCCTTCACCCAGCACATCACATGACACAATCCCGCCTTAAGATTGATAACAAGAGGTGCTGAATCTATCCAGGCTAATTATGTACATAATTCCCTTGCATGAAACTGCATCTAATCCTGCACCACAGATGTATAATGCATGCCAGGCCCGCACACGATTAACCCTGACATGGCCTTGGACAATGCAATGATGGCACGTTGTTTATTCCTTAAATCCTGTATATTTTTTCCTTTGCATTTACTGTTAGGCTTCGAACATGCCTGCTGGAGTTTCTGTTCTTTATTAAAACCGTCAGCCTTAACAGTGGCGTAATCTAAATCTCCTCAGCTGTGCCTGGAGAAATTACAGATAGTCGTGGAGGAATGTGTGTGTGTGTGTGCGTGTGTGCGTGTGCGTGGGAGGATTGCTGTTGACATAAAAGATGGGTATGGTATGGATGTTTTCCATGTTGTGTAGCAGAGGGCGAGCAGGAGGAGCTTGCTGGCGGCAGTTCCTCGGGTGGTGGGGTGATATATAAATATAAAGATACCACTAGTATAACTAGGTGAAGACAGCCGTTGTAACTCACCCCCAGCTCTGTATGGAAAAATACACTCGTTTCAAAATTGGCACTGAATGCAAATTTCAACGTAAGAATAATAATAATAATAATTTAACTTATTGTTGTGAGCTATTGATGTGGTGGTGGTAGAGGTAGATCAATGCCAAAGCGGAATGATGCAACACGGAAGTTGAAAGATAAAAGTCTGCGTTTAAAAGTACACAGTGATAGTGTGACTTTGGATTCGATAAGAAGTCCTTAACTTGAACGTAACCTTAAATGCAAAGTGTTACGTGAACCCTGCTTGGCTCAACTCAGATCTCGGCGGAACTCTCGAGATGCTGGTGATGACATCATCTGTGAGGTCATGCATCTCTGTAGTTTGGTGGTAAGCCAAGAGAGCTGCGCACACACTTCCTGTCGTGCATGTGCACGGTCTGGTTACCACTCGACCTCAAAGTCGTGCACGTGAGGGTTAGCTGCAGCTGAACACGTGAGATGCACAATAAGTCTATTCCAGGTTTAATGAAATTATTTGATGAGCTAGCTCGATTTTAGCTAAGATTAACTTCACCTAATATTAATCATAATTTAATAACTTCATCTCATTATCCAATCCAATAAAAATAATCCATTATCTTGTTTCTAAATAGTGCTCACTTTGCAAGTGAGTCTTATTGGAGTTTCAGATTGGCTGGTATGTACATTGAGTTAATTCCAGATTAAGTTTAATGTTTAAATATTTGATAAGAAATGCATTTTATAATTAAACCACTTAAAAGGTTTTCAAAACTATGTAATTGAAATTGATTAAATGTGTTGAGATTCATGTTGATTTGTCTATCTATGAATATATTTACATTTACATTTAGGACATTTGGCATACACTTTTATCCAAAGCGTCTTACAATAAGTATGTTTGTTGAAAGAGTGGAACAACAATATATCACTGATGGTACAATAAGATTTGAATAGAATAAGTTTGAAGCACTCATGATTGCTAGGTTAATAGAACAAGTTTGAAGCACTCATGATTGCTAGGTTAATAGAACAAGTTTGAAGCACTCATGATTGCTAGGTTAATAGAACAAGTTTCAGGCATTCATGATTGCTAGGTTGTTAAATATGTTATATGATTGTTGCTTTTGTTGGTATGTGGCACTTTGTTAGACAATATTCCAATAGCGCCTTTTGCTTATGCTGGTGAATATATGTACACATGAATGTATGGATCATAATTAAACTGATAAGCCTTTAAACAATTCATTTCTAAATGATTATGTAGCCCCCCCTTGGCTTCAAAATGTCTTGATTCAATGCGACGTATATGGACTCCCTGCCGCTTGGAGAATGCTTGGTTGTTGGCCTCCAGACATGTTGTAATGTCTGCAAAGGCAGGAAGTGGAAGAAATGGGTTTGAAGCCAGCTGTGTTCACCTCCGTAACAAGAGGACCACTGTCACACACTCACACTATAGATAGAAGAAAAGGAGCAGTGCAATTTACTCCATAATGTCTGTGTATGGAGTGAATTGCATTGCTCCTTTTCTTCTCAAATCCAAATCAACAAGGATTATTTACTGTAACATAACAATCATTATGTTTGCTTAATAGGCTAATCAAGGCTGCAATACAGTAATTTCTCTCTCAGTTGAAAACCCTTTGTTGGTTGTAGGCTGTTGCATTAAAAATATATTAATCACATGTAATTATTTTTCCTAAATACAATATATTTCACTTATTATAAAATAACGTTTTGTATGGTAGAATAGATTGGCTTCAATTAAAAGCTTATAAAATATACTTTCAGTTGATGCTGTATTTTGTTTCTGCTTGTAAAGCACTTTGTAAATCTTGTTTATGGGTTGATTGCGTTGACTGCATAAATTGCACTTAAAATTATGACTGTAGGTTGATTGAAATTTAGTTGCAAGGACTCATGGGTAATCTGGAGCAGAGTTGGCAAGTTGATTGCGCTTGTGGATCAATTATATTGTTATCATTTCTGTACCGTTTTCATCAGTGTGTTTGCGGTTTATGAGTTAGGTGGTAATCTATCTGTGTCAAAAGCCTTGCTTTTTCTTTTTTATTAGCAAATATAATTTTAGCTAACGCTAGATACTTTGTTCGTCCATGTTGAAGAGCAACACTGATTCTATTGTGTAGGCCTACATGAATATCCCACAACAGGTGAGGCTTTGTTTCATGAAGATGTGTTATATGTGTGTGCTCTTGTATAACATACTTCATTTTTTGCAACATATCAATGTGCAATTGTTAATTGCAATCATTTTACCGATACAATTAGTATTTTATTTGTTATTTTGTACAAAATAAGTATATGATCATTGGATCTGAAGAATAGAGTTTTTAGCATTGCAGAACATATGGTGTGGTGCTGTTTATTATTTATATATCAAGACTTGATTCTCTTCTGTGTATGAATATCCCGTAGATTGTAGCTATACTATGCTATATGGTTGGCCTATATAGCATGTTTAAAGGGGACCTATTATACAAATCTGACTTTATCTTACCCTTGCACGCAAAAAGAGTTAATTGGGGAATATTACAGACAGAAGAACCGTGAAATCTGAAAACTGTCATGTCTCTCCATCGTCCCAGCGTTAAGTAACGACTGAGAAATTGTGTCTGATTAGATTTGAGCCAGTGGTGATGAGTAGCTAATGGTTATCATCAGTCAAGCACTTCCTGGTCTATAAAATAATCCAGACCACTTTGCATGGTGCGTCAAAGCAATGCCAAGATGTTGGGGACATAGCAGAAACATAAGGAGACGCATGTGCAATTCCAACTGTTGTCGCTCAACATGGCCGACATGAGCGGTTACACTACAGTGTTTGGCTTTGTCCCATTGAGATTAATATCTCTTTTACAGGAGACACCTGGCAATGAATGGCAGCAGTACATATACTGTAGTTTCAGACACAACATAAAAACTGACATCGAGACACCAGCTCAAAGTGAAACACAACAAGAAGTGCAGGGGCAACATACACATACATCATATTTTCAATTTAAATAAAATTGCAATTTTCAATAGCCTCTGATTCCGTGGACTTTACAATGCATTTAAATGCAGTAAGAGTCTAGTCCCAGGAACGTAAGCCCATTCTGCAGGTGATTCCAAGTAGACACTGAAGAATACATAGAGACCTTCCTGCCCAATAAGGATCATAATAAGCACATCGTCCTGAGACCGTAACCCATATTCATGCCATATTCCTGGGACAGAAAGACAGATAAATAACAGGGGAGTCTACCTAGAATGGCATTATAGATAAAAACATAGTCGTGACTAAGCCGACGTGTTGACTCCTACAATGGGCATGGTGTTTACTGATATATCCCAGCATAGCCCATAGTCGTGCTCTACTGTAAATACACCATAACAGCAGAAAACCAAAGCTTATCATCCCCTTGTCTGCCTGTCCTCACTCATACCGTGTTGCTGCATGTTTTTTATATTTTCTGTACAGTATCGTCTTCTCTAAGATAAGCACCGAGGGAGAGCATCGGCGTCACACACACACTGTCAGGAGAAGGTAAGTGGTGGGAGCAGCATGCATGTAATGGGAAGGGGACTCGGGAGCTGTCGCATTTGGTTTCACACAAGAGGGAGAGACAGCCGATAATCTGGCTCTCGTGTTCATGTGTCCGCACACGAGCGTGTGTTTAGTGTGTGTGTGCTTGTGTGTGTGTGTGTGTGTGTGTGTGTGTGTGTGTGTGTGTGTCTCTCTCTCTCTCTCTCTCTGACGCCACAGGCACATACGTCAGCCTAACGTCGTCTGCCTCGGCACCAAACGGCAGCGGGTGTTTAGGGGTTAAGGGGACGAGTGTATAGGAGGTGACGGGTCCTTCTGATGTTTGTTACCGGTTATCGCTTGGCGGTGTCAACATGGATAACCCTTGACCCCCACATGACCCCCACATGTCGTTTCACTTTTGGAAAAAAAAAGAAAAAATGATCGGTGCCAAGCATTCGTAGGTGATTTATTCTGCGTGTTCAAATGTGTTTGTGTGTATTGTGACAGCACCATGACATCGCTATGTAACGTATTTGGTCACATTCATGAGAGTGACATTAACGCAGTATTACCACTACCCAAAATGGGATTTTAAATATGAACACAACGTTAAAATAGAACAGCATCACAAACTAATCGGCCTATGGGTCCCCTCCTTGACTAGCGTGTCTTTAATAAAAGTAACACGAGACTTAAAGTAGTAGGTAATATACAACATCCTTTTGAAACTAAATTAATGTCAATACATTGACATTCATGTTGTATTTTTTTTTTACAGCACACGTGAATGTTAATTTATGGAT
This sequence comes from Bathygadus melanobranchus, assembly GCA_900302375.1. Classification (NCBI taxonomy): domain Eukaryota; kingdom Metazoa; phylum Chordata; class Actinopteri; order Gadiformes; family Macrouridae; genus Bathygadus; species Bathygadus melanobranchus. Next base: position 17,867 of record OMKP01023004.1, read on the forward strand.
CTATGCATAAATTACCTTGTTTATGCCCTCCCAACCCTCTCCTTTACATGAGACAGTAGCTTAACGTTGCAGTGAACTGCAAAACAGGCTGGGGAAATATCATGTATTTCCGTCAACATTAATTTTGTATTGTTTGAAAGGTTGACTGTGAATCTGTGACTGAATATGCTGTTGCCTGTGTTTCCAAGCGGTGTTTCTCCGAGTCGCTGAAGACGAGGATCAGACGGAAGCCATCTAACAGATCCCTCATCTTCCCCCGTGGAGCTGAAGTTGTGATGACAGATCCCGGGTGTCGAGTGCCACGCTCCCAAAGTGTAACTGAGGTAAACACCACTCTTACTCTTTTATGTTGTGCGTTGTGCCCTTTGGGCTTTCATGGTTGGTGGAGAAAAAAAAAAGGAAGAGGACAGATGGACACACGAGCTGAGAGTACAGAATACTTGTCTGGTTTGGACCCGTGCAGCAGCTGTTCGACCCGAGGGCACTTTCAATGGCGCCCGACGCGAGGGTTTGACTCTCCAGCTGTCCAGACCTTTTAAATGGCTCCACAGCCCACAGTGTCCAGCCTCCCCCCGCCTCCCCACGCTGTGTGGCTGGAAAACATGCAGGATATTCCTGGACAAAGGAAATGCACGACATGGCTTCCTGTGGCTTTGACTTCATAATTACAACAACATGCAAACGGGCTCCAACATTAACACCTGCCACCAGCCAATGGCTGATACATTTGACCATTTGCCAGGTAAAAAAGACTTCAGGGTTACACATTTAAACAATTGTTTTGCCGGTAGGCCACGCTGGCAGATACAAGTTTGGACCCTGCATGCAATTCTGCATACAAAAGCTTCCACATCTCAAACTGTTTTTTTTTTTCCCTCACAGGCCTGTGAGCAAGGCAGTGGACGTCAATGCAGTTCCAAGGTCACACTGCCACTGGCAGGGTGGTTTGCTCTGAGCAAACGCACCACCACCACAACGCACCACCACAATGCACCGCCCCCCTCTTTCCCCCCTGACATATGGCGTTCAAACTCTGCATGGCTCGAAGCATTTAACCATTTGACTGTACACACACATTCAGAATCACAGATGTCTCTGACAAGCTTTGCACATGGCAGGGAGTTTGGTGTTTGGAGTTCGGAAATGGGGGTTCAAACCGGATGTACTAAATTGTATTAAGGGGGTATTCATTCATTTTCTTAAGGTGGAATTATTTTACAATTGTTCATGACCAATATTAAAATAAGGGGTACACGTTTGAGAAACACTGCTTATTAAACTAACACAACTCTCTACATTATTGACACACACACATATTCACTGGAAAAGTGAGTATGCATATCACACATATTCTGCTGCAGCCGCCCTCACAAGCCCTCCCAGAGCGTGGCGAGGTTCTGCAGGAGCACCGTGTGACAGCGTGGGAGGCTTCCCTGCGGCCGCCACGATTACTGCCTCCACTCCGCGCGCACACCGAGTCACAGCTCCTACGGCTCTCGGGGAGATTAAAATGTACTGTGTGTGTGTGTGTGTGTGTGTCAGCGCCAGGCGAAGGCTTGATGTTGTGCCGTTGTGTGTTTATTTAATTTTTTTGCTGTGCACAGATTTTACGATTTAGTTTATTTTTGTTTGTTTATTTGTGTTATGTGCTGACGGGGTCGCTTTAGACTCATGGCTCGTGTTTGAGAGGGGCTGTTGACCTTCGTTCTGCTGTAGCGTTACACTGCTGCGTTCGCCCTGTGATCTGCAAACAGATCATCGCATCGCTGGTGTGTTTGGTTTTGATTTTAGGGCGCCAGGAGGGATGACAAGTGGAGTTAAATAAATCAAAACGACTCGGCTGTTTGAAAGTGAATTAATCATCATTTTCATCTGCGTCGCTTTCGCTGATGCTCTTACTGGGTTCGAGGTTATGGAGCGTTTAAATTATTTGCATTATACTATAGTGTAAAGTATGTGGAAGAGATGTGTTTGTGCTGATTTGGTAAGTGACTTCGAGAATCTGGCTTAAAAATTAAATGAATGGATGAATACATAAATATGTGATCAGACAGGCAGATATCCCTTATGAATTATTAATTTCATTTTCTCTAACTGTCTTGCACCTGGTTGGATTAAAAATGTATGTCCTTAAGCCAATCCCTCCCATCTTTGACCAAAATCTGTTTGAAAAACTATATATACATCATGAAAACGTCCTTAATCCTCTCAATATGCGTTAGAAAATGGCATGGATAAAAGTATTGTTACTTTGATACAAACGGTGAAATATATATAGTGCTGTATTATTATACTGCCTGTTATTCGCATTCAAAAAGCACCAAGGATAAACAAGTCAGTGAGCAATTCTAATGTTATTAAAAAATCATTGTAAAATATACATTATTATTAAAGCTGCCATCGGCAAAGTTTTCCTCGTCCCACTTCGTTTTAATTAAATTGTGTTTTGATGGAGTCTCGCGGTTCTCATGCGTTCGTTTGACTACTGGCCACTGCTATAGAACCGACTGTGAGAACCCTCCATCAAAACAGGATTTAATCAGAACTAAGTGATGCGAGCAGCTTTAAGCATTACGTAATTAATGACTGAAATCTCAGCAAATCATGAATCATGAATAAAATAGACATGAATATCCAGTTAAACCATCCATTTTTTAAAAGACGAATAAGCAAAAGAGTCCCCACCCGAATATAAACTTTTGCAATAATAACAACCATGAATCTTCCAAGTTTTGTTCAGAGGAGTAAAATGAATTTGTCCTGATAGGTAAAGAACATTTTTATTTGTTATTACTAGAATTATTTTTACAAAACAAGTCTCATCCCCATCCCCCCATCTGAATCTAAACTTTTGCTGCAGGATAATTAGCATGAATCAACCACACAACACAGACAGAAAGAAACACGAGGGACAGTCGTGTGTGTCCCCCCTCTCTCTCTCTCTCCCTCTCCCTCCCTCTCTCGCGCTCCAAGTTAATAATGCAGGACGCCATTTTCCCACGCCGTAATCACAGAGCATGGAAGCCATTTGGCGGCCAGGGGAGTGTGAGAACAAATGAACCCCCTGAGAAATGTTTCGAATTTCAATATTTTCGTCCTCGTTGAATGAGAAAAAACATTAATGTGCTTAATTTTCTGATTGAATAAACATGGCGCCGGTAGGAGGCTCCGGGGTCCCCAGGTGGCGGAGGGCCTGTGTGTGCGCGAGCGCGTGTGTGTCCGTGCGCGGGTGTGTGTAGCTGTTTGTTTGAGAGTGCTCGGCTGTCTTCAACTCCGACTGCAAAACTTGAATACAATTTAATACAATGGAGGCATAGATCGATGCTTAGCAGTGATTTGTTCTTTTCTTCTGCGCTTATCCATATTTATGAAGAGCGACAGACAAGTGGGGAACAATTTAAAGGTTGAAATACCGTTGACATATTGCACACAGCCACGGCATCTCGTCAAAGAATGTTCTGAACAAACGTAGCTGCTATCGTTTTTATCATCTCATCCCTGACTAAAAGTACATTTTTGAAGAGGTATTCATGAGTCACTGACACGGTATGGAGATGCGCTAGGGAGGATTATTCTAGGTTTTATATTTCTGTTTTGGTTTATGTTTTATCCATGCTAAGTTACATTTGATAAGCACATAATATAACCATGTGTGTCAACATGATTATATGTTGCTATCGCCCACACACAGACACACACACACACACACACACATACACACGCACACTTTTTGCGTTTTAACATTCGTACTTGGAATTGCTCATGTATCTTCTGTATTTGTTCCAGTACAGCAGTAGAAATATAACAGATAATTTTGACTTCAGGGGAGTGAAGAGGTTGTTTCGGGTTGCAGTTCCTGTTAAAGCTGTGTTTACCAACGCAACCTGGCAGAGTGGGAACACTGGTGGAGACCAGCAGAACTTTCCTTCTGTGGCAGAGCTCCCCGAGGCCGCTGCTGCTGTCGATACTTTACATGAACAGGTAGAGTGAGATCAATCCTCTTTGTTTTCCTGCTCCTCGTATTGGATTTTCAGTTTGCCCTCCCCCAGGATACGAACTGTGGGCCTACTCAAATATTTCTCGGCTTACTCTCAGGAAAAATCGGAATTCTTTGGGGGGAAAGGGAGTGTAACTCACTGTGGCCTTAAAAGAAGACTAGCACTATGCAGTAACACAGGTGTCATGACTTGGACAGAGATATCATACATCATCAGCATCATCAGACTTCCATGTAGGAACATGTTGGACTTCCACCCGATCTATGTGTTGACCAGGTGGGATTAATAATTATGTGTACATTGTAAATATATATATATAATATCACATTTAAAGGACAGCAACCGGAAGGTTCTGGGCTGGCTCGATCCCTGGCTCCGCCTAGCTAATTGTCGAGGTGTCCCTGAGCAAGACACCTAACCCAAACTGCTCCCTGCCCCCTGTTGCATTACATGTACACCCCCGTCAGAAGAGGAAGAGCAGTGTGATGTTGTTTGGGTGAGCGGTTCTCAAAAAAGATGCTAACAATCGGCCCTTTCCGAACAGGCACGGAACAGGCACCTCACTGGCTGGTGTATTGCCGAGGACCCGAGGTAGTGCAGTGTCGAGTGTGAAGTTTGGGTGAGCGGTTCTCAAGAAAGCTGCAAGCAGCAGCGATACCGGAGGCCACGCAGTCGGTCCGTTTGGAACGGGCACGTTCTGAACGGACACTGCACTAGTGCTTTTAATGAACGGAAGAAGAACAGTGCTGCGACTCGAATGCAGAACAAGCACTCGTCACGATCAGATCGATTGACTGCCACGCGTCATAACGGCTGACCTCCGTGACCCCACCACCCACATCCATGCTCTCAGCTCACTGGCCGTTGATTGCCCTTGACATGAATAAGTCATGAGAGAGAGAGAGAGCGAGATATACACATTTACATTTGTATTTTATATTATTTCATTTACTTTTGTGCTTTGGCAATGTAAATGTACGTTTTCCATGCCAATAAAGCCCTTGAATGTTGAATGTTGAGCGAGAAGTGATGTGTTTTCAAGATAGTGGATAATGAGAGCGGGGTCGTTGAGTGTTGTTGCAGTCACTTCCTGCTCGGTAACGAGGCAACGACCGCACGATGGCCGCCGCTCCAACTTGCTCCCCTTTGATGTCCTTCTTGGAAAAGAACTAGTTAATTTGTTCCAAAATAAAGAAAAGGGCAAAAGGCTGGCTGAGGTTTGTCGGTGTGTGTGTGTGTGTGTGTGTGTGTGCGTGCGTGCGTGCGTGTGTGTGTGTGTGTTGGGGGGTGGGGGGGTCCACACAACAACATCAGATTAACATAATATAAAGAAAATATCCAGACTAGATTGGCTAGCCTACAGCGTCATTCAGACACGGTCGTCTTCGCTTCTAATGCCTTTCTATGTCTTGGACTGAGTCCTAGGACGATGGGAAACAACTGCATATATACAGTATACATCTGTAGCATCTGGATTTGTCCAATAGCTGATCAGAAATTGAGCAACATAATTAATCCTCAATTTTTCCATCCAGGAATCCCCAGGATTAAAACCATGCATTCGGTTTAAAGTCGCCTACCCTGGGATTAGAAACATTTCAAGAGGCATTTTGAAATGTACATTTTAAAATGTGTTTCAAAATGACAAACCCTCATTTCTCATTTCACACAGAGCCACCAGCTGCGGTGTGAAGCGACACACGCAACACGCCATACATGTGACGTGCCTCATTCCAACATACATGTTTTCTTTCCATTACCCAGACATGCCAGCACTGTGCTCTCCTTATTTGGTCAGGGAAACAGCTGGCTCAGTCTTCATTAGGGCTCACATATAGATTTACTGACTCCCTTCACACCGCAACCATAAACAACATGTGCACGCACACACACACACTTAACAAACACACATGTACACGCATGCATGCACACAAACACACACACACACACACAGCTGACTCACAACCACACACACCCGCCTACTGCAGGCGAGTTGTAGAACAGACGCGTTTACATCTATTACTTCTGCTCACATGTTTGTTTCTGTGGAGAAAACACCAGGGGTTATTTTGAGGAGACAACATTTCCATGTTTCATCTCTGGCTAATACTCTTCATAGACCAGGGCTGTCCCACCCACAGCCCCCTGGCAGACCACTGGGGTTGAACACACCAGGAACTACCCTCAGCACAGGGAGTGTACTGCCTTTGACAAGACAACAGACACATCACAATTATACATTTGATTATACATTTTATTTAAACGCCCAAAGACACTTTACAACAAGACAAAATAATCACAAATAAAAACAAATCATAAAAAAAATCAAATAAATAGCAATAAAAGCACACAAATTAAGAGGCAGGGACAAGGACAGCGGTGAGGAGATGTAGATGTTAAAAGCAAGTTTGTTTTGAGTGATGTTGTGAACGAAAGGCGAGAGTCACAGATTTAAGATGCATGTCATTAATGAGCCGATAGTGGTGGCCTATCATATGAAAACACACGGAACTCCAAACGAGTACGTTGGACGTGCTACTAACCAAGTTTCATGGAGAATATGAGGGGAGGGGTTGGAGTTTGAAACCAGTTTTCACCCCGTTGTGTGCACATCTTCTACAGTGGAACATGAACCCTGAATATCAGCATCACCAGTAGTGGTGATGAACTGAGGACATGTTGTTTGTTGGGCCCATTTTTTAGTTTTTGCCAGCTTTCTATTGTGTCATAGATTTTTTTTATCTCTTAAGGACAGAAATACCAATGGGCATTATGCGCTGATAACGGTAACCCCATTGTGTTAACATGTAGCATTAGTGTGTGGCCAGGCTTAAGACGACTAGTGCTATCCAGTGGTAGCTGTCCAAGTTACAATATACCTGTTATGAATTCATTTTTAAGATGTTAATTCTGTTATTCATGCCATTTCTAGGCGTGTGCCGTGTTGCACACGGGCAAACGTGTGCAAATTGCACTAGCACGCTCCCGGATTGACTGTGTTCTGATGGAACATCGATCCAGCACGGTGTATCCAGGGGCGTCCAACTATATTTAATCATTTCATTGGCATGCAAGAATGATTTCAGTTGTGACTCACTGAAAAAACTGATGTTGTGATTTATATAACAGAAATTAGGGATGTAGCGTGAAAAACGGCTGCAGTTGTTGTCTTTGGGGCGCAGATGTTACATCTTACCCCAACTCCATCATGCCATGAATGAGTTTGGGTAAGACGGTGGGCAAGACCATCCAGTGGACAGAAGTAGTGAGGAGATCTGGTGCAACATGGAGGAAAAGAGAACATTGTTAATTTGCATATACGACCCACATTTACATGTGAATGATAGAAAGCCTTTGAAAAACGGCGAAGCCCCCCACCCTCCATCCAGCCAGCCAACCAGCCAGCCAGCCAGCCAGCCATTGTCTCCTTCTAACTTCCTTTACGATGATGTTGACCGCTGCACAATGTCGTGCGGAGAGGGCAGCTAGTCATGTGACCGCAACATTCTGTTTCGATGATTCTGTCAGAGGGCGTCGACTTTAATGTGAGGGGACTCTTCTTTGTTGTGTGTGTGTGTGCACTCGCATGTACCATTCATTTCATTTGTGAAGTTACGCGCCCACTTATTACCTTGCTGTTAATACACAATGCACAGAGGTGATTCCTCTTGATTGCCAGCCCTAACTACAGCCTGGGACGCCTGGAGCCAAAGTAGGCCTTCTAGAGCTGGCCAATTCATCTCCGTCCAACGACTAGCAACAGGTTTTTTTGTACACTAGCTATTTCTTTACAATGCCTACTCATTCATCTTTTCCCTTAAATGTGTGATTCGTAGTCATATGAGGCTATTTCTATTTAATGACCTATTTTTTGACAATCAAACACTGATATGCTAATATGTTCATTTACAACCGCAATACAGATCATTTACTTTTTGGTCTATGTGGAAAAAATACATCTACATTCATAAATGTGTGTGCCAGCCTTAATGAATTAAACTCAACTCAAAACTAATTAAAATAAAATGTACTGCAGGAATGACAATTATTCTGGCATTATACTGCGTGATAAACATGCATAGATGGAAGCTACATAATCATAAACTATGTAATGTTAATGGTGGCTGCCATTAACATTACAGCCGTGAAGATGCTTCTTCACAAAAGTATGATCATTTAAAATATAGAGACATTCTGTTTAACAAATGCAACACGATAGCTCCATGATTAAAAATCAATGGAAGCACCAAAGCTAAGCATCTATCTTATAACGTGAGACAGACGTCGTCTACAATACCCAGGAAGAAACCAAAGGATTCAAAACATTCCCACCATCGCTGTTCTTGAACGCCTCGCATAGTTCCCTGCTTCGATTTGGTTTGTTTTTTGAGTCACACTTGAATGTGGTCTCCATCTGCGCTGAAGGCGCCACTGGAGAAATCCCCGTCTGTTGGAGAGGAGCCGGAGAGCCGTGTTGGAGATCCTCATTTACTCACCGCAGCGCTTCGGTCATTAGCTTCCCATTAGGTGCAGCGTCACACCGGGCCACAGAGTAGCTGAGGCCGAACACGCCATGTGCAGCCTGAGCGAGCAGAACCGGCCTCTCCGCGTGATCCCTGAGCTCCCGTTCAGAACTCACGGTTAAAATCCAATTTTCTCTTTGTGCAGTTGTTTACTAGAGGAGGGGGAATATTGGCCAGTGTGCTCTGGCCTTGCTTTGTTAAAATTGAAATACTGTGTGAATGATTCATTTTGTATATATATCAATGTTTTTAGGATGCAAAGTTGGTATTCATCAGGGTTTGTATTCTCTGCTGCCAAAAGAAGAAGGTCGATTTTTTTCTTCCTGTTAGTCTTTGAAATAATTGGCAGAATCTTGCATCAGGATGTTCAAGACTTGAATAAATGTGGGAAACTCTGCTCCGGCTAGGGTTCAATCTAACATTTGATTCTTCGAGAATCAAACCAGCCGCTGTTCAGGGGTCTGTGTGCCTTTTTGCTCCACAGAACATCTTGATTTAGGATAAAATGCAAGTCTTGTTATCATCTTTTATGTGGCATGTGGCGTCAGTTAAACTCAATTAAATGAGGAGGTGTCAGCATTTAATAAGGAAAGTAACTATAATTGTGTGATTCCCTCATCAATCCACCTGTCATCATTTAAAATCACACTTGAAATCCCTTAAGCCATCATTATCAAATGGGATACCTGCTAGTTTCAACAATTTGATAGCTGCTTGGTGCTTGGCGTAAGCTGACCAGATAGCTTTTGTGTGCTTTTTTATTAAGAAAGAAGTTGTCACGACCAAATACATTCTGAGGGAGTTGTTAGATTTGTATGTAAAACAAAGAAATGTCACTTAAAATGTAGAGGTAAATGAATAAGTAGAAATGTCGTTTACATGGTGGAAACCTTACTTTTATGTTGGCGCAGTCTATCTCCTACATTGAGAAATCAAATGGGGAGATTTTAATAAAATACTCTTTTTCATTTCTTTTTATGAGCTATAATGAAACGACACTGTCTATATTCAATCCAAAGAACAAAAACTGCATGGATTGCCCATGGTGTACCATGCTTTATATGCTGTTGATGCATATACTAGTCTCTATGGCCTGAATAAAACGTGTAAATGCATTTTTATTCTCGTACACACTCACTGAAGCACATCTTATGCACACATTCATCTGTTGAAGTTGTATGGATTAATCCAAGGGCGATTTAGGGGATATCTCTGTGCATTCATTAGCACTCTGAACATGAATCATGGCTTTCTCATGCCAGCTACAATGTCCATATGATTACACTGATATCACTGAGATAATCGCTATGCAGATAAATGCGTCAACTTGGCTCATTACTGCTTCAGAGCCTATATTAAGTACAGGATATTTGCATGATATGAACCCCGTTTGTGCTTGACTGTCAGTATTAAGACCTCAGGAAAGTAGCTTGAAATCTTTTAAGAGGCTTTTCGTTGAATCAAACAATAAGACCAGAGCAAATGTTTTATTAAAACTTAACAATGCTTCCACAATACAGGCTCACGTATTCAATTACAGTGCAAACACAAAAAGAACGATTGCAAGTCCATTGAAGTAAGAGTGCATGCAGAGGAATTATTTCTCAATAACCATATTCTCTAGGATAACTGCTTAGGCCTTTTCCATATGCCAAATATGTCATATGTCAAATTTGCCATGTCTGAAGAATGACAAACAGGTCATTACTATGGGAGAAATGCTGTAATTCCGGTCACATTTCAATCAATTAAATGTCCATCTCCCTGAAGGTGTTTTGGGAATGCATTCATTTCATTTTGATTGTGATGAGAGTCCTCCTATCAGGCCCGGAGCCAGGAGAAAATACAGAGGGGTGCAATTGCAATTCACGGGGGTGCACAAAAAAACCCCAACATAAAATACTATGTAAATATAGGGAGACAATTAGGGGTGCACTGCAGTCCATTTGGGGGTGCATTGCACCCCTATGGACCCCCATAGCGCCGGGCCGCCTCCTATTCTGGGCAATATTAATGTTTTAAGACGAAAATTACACTGCTCCATTGGTTTTCCGGTTGTGTGTTAGCTTTGAGCGACGTGTGCGTACATCCAGAGATGTGGGTTAGCTTTGTTGATGTGTGTTAGCATTAAGGATGTGTGTCAGCTTCCTGGGATCTGTGTTAGCATTGAGGATGTGTGTATACGTACGTATATATATATATAACACAAGTCTATTATTGATTAACACATTTTGTGCATTTCTCTGTCTAATTTATGTTTATTTTATATTTTTCAACTTTATTGATTTTGCTTTCTACTTCCTTTTGGCAAATCTCTGGACAGATACGATACGTTCTGAAGCTCCTCCTTGGATCTTATAGGAGAAACATTGTATAAGTAAGTCAACCCCCTGGATGTGATGTGCAGCTAGAAAAAGCTTGAGTCTTGTAGTGCATTTTAAAATGTGTGTTGGTAGGAACCTGTTTAGATTAATAGCCAACAGTGGACATGAATTGGACCCATGGGACATTTGAGGGATCCATGTGGGTCAATTACAACAGTGATCCCTTTTATTTATGTACCAGTGCCAATGGCCCTTCTGAATTTAAATACTTTTGGTGGAATTCTCTCAGTTAAGTGCGCTGCTGGGTGACTCACGCAAAACACGAAGGCCTTTTTTCCTCCAATGAATGTAGAACGATGGTTTACTTTTCATTAGGTTGCCTGGTTACCAGGTTTTCTGGCAGAGCTGGGCATGGCATAAACAATGTGTTTTGTCATTTGTGGAACCAGGGGGGCGGAGCTGGGGAGTAAAAGGTCAAGACTGGAGCAGCCTGTCAATCAATGCAAACACCCCCCCCAAATATAGTACTTCTGGCGGCCAAAACGAGTGCTGCTCTGAGCCATCATCTTGTTGCTGGGCTACAGTCTAAAAGTGTATGTATAGTCATTGTCAATCTATGTGCTTAATAATGTAGAGGAAATCTGTGCTGTAGTTAACATTTTAGCAGATGCTTTGAGGGACATTGCCAGTTAGCTAACACTTTAAAGATTTGTTTACTCTTACAAGGTCAAAAGGTTCTGAGTGTGTGTGTGTGTGTGTGTCCTGGTCTTAAATTATTCAGGACAGAATGTATTTTTTGAAAGCACATCTACATGGAATGTTGTGCTCATCCCATCCAGTACAGCGTGACAAACATGTGCCTCATGCGACCCTGGTGAACTGAAGTGATTAGTGTTCTAGTGCATTGTGATGTACCACTAATCCTTCAAATGCACCAGAGACCTTTTATAAATATATATATATATATGTTCTATACTTGTATGGGGTTAGTTGAGGTAAGCCCTTTGTTTCAAGTTCAGAGTGCAGTATAACCAGTTGTGGGACCATCTTGATGACAATGGGCAGATGGGGATGAATATTTATACCACAGCGTTGTTGGATACTTGATCCTGGTTGGTCAATAACGCTCCAAGGGCGTGCGTTATTTTTCAATGACGGGGCACCTCGGACAACGGTCAAATACATCTATCGACCTAGATGTTTCCTTGACAACGCAAAAACAATATGCTCAAAGCGCCACAGAAAAATATCTAATATAATATATTCATTTCTGCTGATGACGTCAATTGACAATAACATTATCGGTGAAAGTAGCTAATATCTAATCATTGTTGGTAACTGTGGTATAAGTGGAATACATACTCTGGAGCAACCTCAGCCTCGCCTCAGGCCTCACCTCGGCCTCGCATCACCACAACCTTGTTGTGCGTTCTTTTCCAATAACGGGACCCCGTCGTGATTTATCATTGCATATAAATAAGCATTTAGTAGTCATCGATCCATAGTTTCTATATACACAGCAGAAAGGGACCAGGTTTGACCCTCAAGGTCCTCATGGCATGTAGGCCTCACTGAATTCACAGTATGTCGCTTTGGATTAAGGAGTCTGCTAAATGACTAATAAATAAATAAAGTGTGTTCAGGAAACAATATGGAGATAACATGTATTGTCAATGCTGCGCAGTGAATGTTTGGAGAATGATGTGGTCAGAATGAGCTGGCTGTGACCCAGTATTACCTGATGTGAACATCCCGTTGGCGTGACGACAAGAGCACAGCTGTTCTTAGCATGCGGCTCCAACTGCTCCTAGCTCTTCTGGCATTCCTGTCAATTTGAGCCCTCTCTAACGTCATTATTAAGCCATAACTGTTGGTCGTTCTCGTTTTTCGAAAAAATATATACGCTTTTCAGGAAGCGTATTTTCAGTTGGTAAGCGTTGAGCCGAGAACGGTATAAAATGAGAGACGACGACAAAGAGAAATGTTTGTTTCCAGGTACTCTCTCTGGCTCTAAACTGCAGCCATGCCAGATGAAAAGTAGGCCATCAAAGGCAGGGCTAGGAACAGCTGAGTCGCCTGTGGCTGAACATTAAGCACACAGTGGGGCCGCACTTTGTAGTGGGAGGCGGAGCATGGGGGAGCACGGGCCCCCTCAGTGAGGCAAGTGACATCTCAGCGTGGTGCGGCGTCATAATGACTCCCCGGCTATCAAAAGCAACACATACTAGTTTATTTATGTTCCGCCAGTCTGTTGGGGAACGTGTTGTGGACGGTGTGTGTGGAGTGTTGAATGAAGTGAATTGAGTCTTATGGTTTGATGTTTGTCTGCGGAACATTAGGCTAATTTGTTAAGACTGTTTCCAGAAAGAGATTGATGGGATATTTTCTAAAATCTGATTTTCTGGGTATATTACAATAACTGACTGCAGCTGGGCACCATTTTAGATAAAGCAGTGTGATATATGCAAGTATTTATTTAACTTTTTTAATATGAATCATCTCTTAATCATATCTAGAACAATTGATATAGTTGTGGACTAGATCTCCAGCAGCATTATGGGCGTCTAACTTCATTCTATTAGTAATTAACTGAATTAGCACCATAAGGAAGTGCAATAAACATGCATTAGAGACAAATCAGTGGCATTTAAAATGTAAACAAAAGGAAGTAAAACATACTTGGGTATTGGCAAACTACTCTTTCAACCTTGTTTACATGGTCAGTCTATTAACATTATCCAAACTCTCAAAACCAAAAATTGTGGTGCAAAATAAAATGATTTAAATAACAATGCAACTCACCTAATAATCACAGCATGCTAAACGTGATTATTAATGCATCTAATGGCCATCCTTGTTCCCATTTCTGATATGAAACTCATTGAATTAATTTACAGAGCCAAATGTCGTCCGTAAGTTGCAGGACTTGTTGTTATTGTTTTGTGTATAATGTGGACCCCAGGAAACTAGCTGACGACAGTGTTTTAGCTAATGGGGGTGCTTTAATAAACTACACACCCCAAATCCCAATTACATTGTATTAACATGTAAAGTGATGCAGTGTGCAATTAAGTTTCTTTGACCCAAATTATGATCCTCCTATCTTTTACCCAATAAATACATCTATCACACTAGTGTTATATGAAATCATAGAGGGACAAACTCTAAATGAACTATACACATTATTCAATTAAATTGTATTTTTTGTATGACCTGGGACTAGACTGTTTCTTGTAGATGGACTCTGTATTGTAGAGTCTTCATCACTCTGTAGGGCAGTTTTTATTTTCAAATCAGGCCATGGTGCATTTGGTGAAATTACCAAAAAATACCTTTGATGGTGCATCTGTAAAGGCTGATAGGAACAGAAGAGTACTTCCACATTCAACATCACCATCTTTATTGTGGCGGGAGTGTAAGAGGTCTACTTATTTCATCAGTGAGATGGACCCCTGAATGAACCTGAAGCTCCTTACCATGTCCACTGCCCTAGTGCTGTGTGATACCCTGAAATGGACCTCTTTAGTCTTGCTACCATGTAGGTGGGCATTTTGTTGCCCGCACAATTCTGCCAGGTCTTTCATCTGCTCCCCGTGGACCATCTCGCCATTATTTGTGTCTCATCCTACTGCAGCGGTGTCATCATCAGCAAACTGAATGATTGTGTTGAAGGTGGGTCTGGCCACACATTCATGGCTGAACAGGGAATAGAAAAGTGGGCTAAACATACAGCCGTGGAGAAGCTGCAGTGTTTAGTATTAGTGTTGGGAGTGGGTAACATTTCCTCCCATCTTCTCTACCAGAGGCCACTCTTGCCCCAACACAATGCCGGTGTATTCGCCACTGTGTTTAGACCCACTCAGCATGGTGCCAACTTTACACGGGATGGTTGAATGAAATGGTAGTGCTGCAATCAATGATGAGAATCCTTGTGTACGTATGTTCCAGCAACAGAGATGACTTCCTCTGTGGATCTGTGGTAGCAATAAGCGATCGGCTGCAATAGGAGAATCGATCTTAATGTGTCTGGGATATGGCTCTTAATGACAAACCACTCAAAGCTCTTAATGCTTATTGCGCTCTGGGCATTTAGGCAGGTTGCAGTGGGTTTTCTTGGGCCACCGTACTGATGGTGGTAGACTTAAAGCATTGTGAAACAGTTGAACAGGATGCGCCAGAGCAGAGTGTTTCCCCTTTACACTACTTGCCACAATTGTATGTCCACAACACACCTGCTGTGAAATGTTCTCGCGTATGCATTGACAGCATGTAATTCAACATTATTATTATTATTATTATTATTCAGGTTTGTGAATAATACAGAATGCCACCACAGATATAAAATATGCACATGGATGATCTGCAATAAAACGACCAATCAGCCTTTGAATTCTGTCCATTTATGATTGACAGTCTTGGATGGAAACACTACAGGTCCCAACATCCTTTGGCATAGTACAGTTTGTTCTCAAGGATACCTGGTAAGCATAAATATTCATGCATGAAGAAAAAAAAAGTGACAACAGTAGTGGCAGACCCCAAATCCTGCTACACTTGCAGAATTCTAATATTTAAAAAAAATGTTTATGAAAATGTATTCAAGCAGCAGTAGAGATGAGCTGGTGTCCAGGCTGTTCTAAGGTGGTGTCCAGGCTGTTCTGAGGTGGTGTCTCGCGAACCTGGCCTTTAATACACTAACTTTAATACTAAACATGGGATTTATCTGTTATGTTTAACTTGGAAATGTGGGATTTATCAAATTGTTCTTGGCTGCACAAATTCACGCATAGGCTCTGACCGATGCGAAGTGGTAGAGTGAATAGTAAAATTGCCAGATAGAAATTGCAAACATGACCAATAAATGCTTTGAATTGATAATTGCCAATTAATCTGATGAATATACTGCTCATTAGGCCTACTATAAGTCATGTAATGTTTCCCAGCCCTTGCTAAGCTGTTTAATGCCAGCAGTACATTTACATTTTGGGTATTTGTCAGACACTTTTATCCAAAACAACTTACAATAAGTACATTTGTCTCAAGCACTCAACTTGTCTCAAGCACTCATGATCGCGTGGTTAATAGAACAAGTTTCAAGCTCATAATTGCTACCTCTTGTGGTAAAAAAGCAAAGTAGCCAGGATACGATGCTACACAATGGCAAGTAATATTTGAAGTGCCAGGACATACAAACACACAGGATTCTACGAAATGCAAGTCCAAATTTTAAGTGCCTGGACATACAAATATATAAGAGCTAGGGATCCAAGAGGGAATGCGATTCAAGCCCTGATCGAGTAAGTGGGAGAGGGTTAGGGAGGAGAGGTGGGGGGTAAGAAGGGAAGCTATGTAGAGTCCAGGTGAACTCCGAACAGGTGAGTCTTGAGTCTCTTGTGGAAGCTGATTAGCAACTCCTGATGTCGGTCGGGAGCTCGTTCCACCACTGCGGTGCAAGTACAGACAAGAGTTGCTGCAGCGTTCTGGATACGCTGCAAAAGTTTTCCTGCGGAGTCCTGCTAGCAGTACTTGACGGTATTATCAGTTTATGCACACAGTACGCTCAATTTGTTTCCATACACCGCTGCACAACAGACTGATATAAAGAGGGACTTCCAGTCCAACATTTCCTAACGTCATTGGAGCAATAGACTGCAATCGCCATCCAACAATGCATTCAATCGCGTAAACAGAAAGGGAATGCATTCGCCAGTGATGTTGGCGACGTGCATCTCTAGAGGACTTGGCTCCAGCTCACTCCTTCCCCCACCAGTTTCGGCCAGTGTCGCACTAATACGCAAACACTCTTTTATAGCGATTGATTTTAGGTCAAAGTACTTTTAACCTCTGATAGGCTACTGTGCAGAGCAGAGGGACATCCTGTTTACTGCAAACCACACTCACTCCCTCCCATGCCAAATTGTTTAGTTTAGAAGGCAGAGAGTGTAACAAAAAACTGTCCTCTGCTTTGATTACACTTCTGTCACAGGAACTTTCTCACATGATGATAAATGTATTTTTTCCTGTTCACTCTTCATATCATCAGCAATTTTATTGTCTTTTTCCATTTTGCCATATTCATTCACACCTTCGTCGTGGCATTAAAGGGGATGTTTTGTGACCATGTGTCATTATCGTTAGGTGTAAATGTATGGTAATGAGCCAAGCCAGGCATGAGCATAAGGATTTAAAACAACCGGTATTCATCAGGGGAAATTGCACAGCACTGTGCGTATGACAAGCATAAGAACACTAACCCATTTATTTTCGTTCCATACCTTGTGGACCACAGCGGGATATCCAATTCAGGAAGCTAGCATGGAACTTTGGGGGTAGCTATACCCTAGACATGGATGTAAAGGTGTTTGTGTCTGTAGGTAGCAAGCACACCCTGTGGCTCGTCCAGTGGAAGGTTGCTTACGGTTTGGGGTGAGTTGGAGAAGGGAGATTGTAGGTTTATAATCCTAGCCACAATCCACGTGTATTGTATTGACCTATGTATATATGCCATATCATTTAAACCCATACATAACCCATGGCCTCCTTGTGTTGTGTCTATTTGGTTTTATTTTATTACTGTTGGAAAAAATGCACTTTTCTACTTTTGGTTAACTGCCGTTCTTCGGTATTTAACCATATGTAATTCCTGGCATTTCCAAATTTGTAGATGAAAATTTAAAATAGTTTCAGGGGAATTGAAACCCACTTACGGTGATTCACAAAGGCAGGTTACTTGATGAATCAACCCTCATCGTTTGCAAGTATTCCTGTGTTGCACTGCAAGTGTGTTTGTGATCAGGACACACATAAATAAAGGCAATCCAAACTATACTACATATAATATAATACATATAATACATCCAACTTCTCACTTCAAGTAACAATACAAGGACTAGCTGATAACTTTCATTTATTTATCACTTTAATACTCGCAGGGGCTAAGGAATAATGAGTATGGTAAATATAATATTCCTGTAGATGGCATTTGCAGAGAATATATATATCCTAAATGTCAGTGTTAAAAAGGGCATACATCCTGGATAAAATATTGAAAATGTATAACAGTTGTTGTTCTGCAGGCATTCTTTGTGTTTAATGCATTATCGTTGATGAATTTTGAGAAAGCTTCTGGCAAATACCATCAGTCAAACTATTACAGACAATATGGCCACTAGTGTTCATGTTCCACTTCTGATTATGAAATGCATTATTCAAACTGGAATATTGGGTGCAGCCTCCCACTGTTCTCTCAAGAAGAAATAATTTGTTTTTGTCTGTCTTGATTCTGTTAGGAAACTTTTACTAGAATTCATGGCGGACATTTAAGTTTTATGAGAATTTGATCCTCACTAGTATTACTACGAGTAGTTATCTGGCAGACTTGGCAGAGAATTGAGATACATGTCTTTAAGGAGCGGGTGGGGATTAGGCCCCTTGCTCAAGGGCCTATAGGTATGCTACAGACATTGGGGATTGAACCCTTTCATTTCACTGCATACCCTGTGTGTGTATGTGACAAATAAAAAAATCTTGAATCAGTGTGTGCATTTATGTGATAGTGTTTTGTTCATGGTCTACCTTTATTTAACTTCTACCTGATCTTAGGTGTGACTTCTCTCTGTCACTACTATTATTTATTGCATTTGCTTTGTGATCAAACAGTGTGGGTTATTTTGAGAAAAGGTGGTCTGTAATATATTTTATTTCTATATTTTTTGTATCCCAAAAGACATTTTACGGCAACGCAACATGAACACGTCCCTCCGAGCTGTCAATCAGTCCCGAAATCTAATTATGTTAAAATCAAACGATACAAATACAATATTCATCTCCCTCTTTGATTTTTAAATTGTGTTCTAGCATGCAATTATTTAGATGCGTCATTGGGCCGGCGGGTTTAATTGGTCTGAGTAAATCCAAACGTGAGGAAAAAGAGTGTGTTGATTTGGAAACAACATTCCCCAGTCGACAGGGGGAAAAAAAACCCTGGCACTAATGAAAGAGGGGAATCGGCCTTTGTGTATTTGCCTCAGACAGTCCATTAACAAGAAAATCGAGCAGGGGTTCAGGATGGATAGGCAGGTGTTTTGTCTGGTATGGTGTTATTAACATGGTTGGTGATGCTGGCTGGTGTGTGTGTGTGTGTGTGTGCGTGTGCGTGTGTGTGTGTGCATGATGGTCTTGTGTGTTTCTGCACTCATGTTATTGACTGGGACACGCTGATTTGAAGTGTTGTCATCGATACGATATCCTTGCGCTGCTATTGGCCGATACAGAACTTCATCACATCTTCCATATCAACAGCTGGCCTTTTGAACTATGACTGGCGCCCTATGAAAAAAATAGGATGCCTTTCTAATGAATGGTAAATGGTGAATGTCATTCACCCATTCATACACCGACGGCGGTGTCAACCATGCAAGGCAACAACCAGCTCACCAGGAGCAGGTAGGGTTGGGTGTCTCGCAGCCTACTGAGGACGCAGGTCCCATCGACACAACGCTGATCAATCACACTGTTAAACACACCAGTTACGACCATTCAAGGTTCACATTTCCTCAGGTAGGAGGTTTTCATTTGAATCTCTGTGCTCGTGTTATTAAAGTGGGAACTCTGCTACGTTTTAAAGGGAGAGTGCCTGTACTCGACAGGAACTGGGCGTGCAGCGTGTGCTCCAGGTATTCCACTGTGTGACTTGTCCTTTAATCACTCTCTGCACAGTGAGCCGTCAGTGATATTGGTCGACATTTCACGGCTGGATGTTAATTGCATTTCACCGTCCTTAAAATATCTCCTTCATTGTTCATGAAAACGAGAGCAAAACGAGAGAAGGAAGCCATGCATGAGCTCTCCAAGCCTTTCCTGACTCTCTTAGCTGAACCCTATCAATATCTCCCTCAAACCCTGGAACAACATGTTGGAACATTACATTAATATACTATACGCTCTGATACCATCAAAATATATTGAACACTAATGTATATACATCACAATAATTAAATTAAATAAATAAAATCCCTATTCCGTTAAAATATGTCCCCACACATTGTGATGGTATAGCACCAACCCAAAGTTTGTTTTTGCTCACTATACGAGAGTCTTTGCTATATGTATGCAATGGGAGTGTTATTTTACACTTGTGTACACATGGGTTAATATGCGTCATATAGTTTTAGATCATACAAACTCCTCTTGTTCCACATTTGTTTTGCACAGTAATACAAACTGAGACACACAGACACACAGTGACAAACCCAGATAGGAACGAAAATGAATCCCAGCTCTATGCAACGTGAGCACACAGCTATTCACGGGGATCAAGAGGAAGTCTGTCATCCCCGCCAGGGAACGGAGGCAGCTGAGCAGCCTCAGCGCCAGGACATGTGACCGGGACCAGTGTGGGCCACATCCTTTCTAAGCAGGGATCAGGGAGGATGCTTGGAATAATAATGAATTGTGCTGCTGTGTCGGAGCAGAGGATCTCCTTGTATCTCCTTCTCCACTCTTTCTCCTCCTTGACACTCCCCAGCCCTGGTGATGGGGAGAGAGGGAGGTCTGAGCTTCAGCCTGATCCATCATCTCTCTCCGTGTGGGAATAGTTGGATGTGAATCGGATGGGGGTGGGGACACAGGGGTGCCTTGGGGGCTCAACCGGCCAGCGAGCGAGCAACGATGGGCAGGGGACGCATCTTTCAGTGACCCGTAGGTTTGATTCTGACCTGTGGCCGTATGCTCGCTTTTCCCCAGATGTAAGACATGTTTGTTTGGTACAGACCCCAACAAATGTCAATGACCAATCGATTTTTCAGTGAAAATGAGAATTATGATGCAAAAATGATAATTCCTACTCATAGTGAATCATATCGTAAAAATAATTGCAATAAGATGTTTTACCGTATGGTTCAGCCCCAACGTATGCTACGTCCTTCCCTCTCTCTCTTTCAGCCTCGTTTCCTGTTTGTTTTCACTGTCCCGTCCATTTCTAGCTGTCATCTAAAGAGTTCCTGGTTCAGGATCCTCTCTGTAAGCGTAGCAGGCCTGGGAATCAATGTGACACAGGGCAACATCACCCGGAATGATTCAGTGTATTCAGATACATACAGCATATATACAGTTTGGACGTCACGCCTCTGGGGTGAGGGAATTATTCAACCAGTTATTACAATTACAACAACAGAGACTGTCTGACTGGCTGTCTGGCAAGAGACTGGCTGCTGTGAAGCGAAGACAGTTGTTTTCCATGGCCTAAGAACTGTGAGTAAACCTTAAAGGCCTCACACTTCAGGGCCAACAGATAAGAGCGAAGCAAATAGCCATGTAGGCCTACACAGCAGAGTGGAAAGTTACCAGCACACAAGGGTAAACGAGAATAATACACAGTTAACACATGACACAACGTGCCCTCTTATTCTAACAGGAGCTGTGGTCCCCTGCAAGGATGGGTTACTGTAAAATAAATGAAAAGAATCAAAAGCTATTTCAACCTCTAAGCCATGAGCAGTATACAATAATGTTGCTTGTAAGCAAATCACACAAACGCCATTGCCCTCGACCCCAGGTCGATCCTGCCCTGGTCCCCAGATTTGTTTGGTGTAAAACACGGGTAGTTTGGTCCCCTCTGCAGATAGTCTAGAGAAAGTACTAAACAGTAAACCAATAAACAATAAAAGATAACCCGAGCACACAAACACTAATTGTTGGTCTTTCCTTGCTAGACGAGGAAATGTGGAATATAGCAGATAATGTCCAAAATACAGTATATGTATTGTTACTTATTGGGCTTTATTGCTTGATTTTAGTTGGGCATACAAGAGAGAGTGATTTCAATTCTAGAAAATTGTGACTTACCTCTGTCCAGTATCCCACTTCTGACACCAAGTTGTATTTGTCGGTTTGATTCCAGGGGGCGCTAGTGTGGGGATGCCATTTGCCACAGCCCACATGCAACAGGTCCCTCATTCATGAATTGAAATAGCTTTCCTCCAAAGGGGTGTGTGTGTGGAATGAAGACGAGGACAGCAGCTGGTCTCTGCTGAACTCAGCCATACGGACCCCTGGGGTGGCATTCATTTTATTCCTTCTTTCTTTTCCTTCTGTCCGTCGTCTGTCTGTTGAACATGGTAGGGGTCAGTCTGGGGGTTTGGTCCCGTATGCTTGTCTGGGGCCATGGCTGTGGCGATGCCCGGGCCTCGTCTGGAATTCAGCCTACATGTAGCCATAGCAACGGGTCGTTGCTTTTCTGTGATTGGCAAGGCCCCCGATCGGATCCTCCTCTGAGACTACCTATACAGGACCACTCCCTCGCCTTAACAATCATGCGACGACTCGGACTCCAGAGAACTCCACAGTTCCGGATGATTATTTTTGTTCTCAAGCACTGATTACGATCTGCGTTGGTTGTTCATTACTGCATTCATGTTTAATGGATTATTAGGTGAAGACGGCATGCTCTTAAATATGTAATATGTATTTTTTTGCATGTACTTGAAATGCACATTACTAATCTGTGACCTTGAATTACGCCTGTAATGTTTGACATCACGGTTACAAACATGCCTTTATGTTGAAGTTCTAAAACCGGAACCGGATACAGTATTATTTGACAGTTGGTAACTGGCCAGGGAAGGCGTTGGGCGGATTGGGTGAATAAAGAAGACAAGTGAAGCACCCGGTAAACTTGCGTATGCCTGAATTTATTACATAAGACAAACAGTCACAACAACGCCATGCTGTTTCCATGACCACCTGAAGACTCAATGCATTTCCACTGGCAGACGTTCAATCAATCTATTTGTCTGGGGGAGCATGCTAACCAGATCTGTCCTGATGGTTAAGATGTTGCTAAGATGTTCTGCTCTCCCCATGGTCCACATTAACATGCACATCATTTCATAACCGTTAGATCAAAAATAGATTTAGTTAACGGAGAAGAGAGAACACTCCACTTCCACTGCAGTTTCTTCATGTTATTTCCTTACCTTATTCCGGCACGCAAATGTGAAGCAGTATATACTTAAGTTCTTTGACTAATTGTATACTGTGTGTGTGTGTGTGTGTGTACTGGATGCTGTTTTATTTACCGATGTGGTTTTGGGCCTTGATTTGAAATGTGCAACACAACTTGCCCGACATCAACAAGCAGGAACAAGGACAGTGTTCCATATTAGAGTCAGACAACGTATTGATGTACAATACATAATTTATTGCATATTTATGTGTACAAATAAATATACCTTGTTTCCTTATGGTAAACTAATAAATACCCCTCAAAATACATATCGTGTTTTTATTTGTTATTACTGAACATGTCTCACTGAACAGGTTCTAGACTCTAAACTCGTCATTAAAAAATGACAAATCTATGACTTAATTAAAATATATCACACACACACATGATCATTGAAATGCAGTGTCATCCACATGCAGCCAACGTGATGCAGCTCTTCTAAACACTCCAGCTCTGCCTTCCGCACCTCAAACACATCCAACACGGCTGTGGAGTGTGTGTGGTTGGTGGCTGGTTTCAGCAGCCTCACCTGAGTGAGGTCTGCGAGTCAGGCTGATTAGTCTGGGGCAGGGTGAGGCTGCACACCTGTGGTATTGACTAATCAAGGCCCACAGGTTAAACCAGCCATCACCACACACACTCAGGAGGAGCGCTCTGTTTACAATCGTCTACAGACTGCAATAAACGGGTTTATTCAACATCATCCACCTGCGTACTGCTGTTGGGGAGCCCTGGAAAAGCCACTTTATGTGGCGTGTGGCAATAGCTATCTGCTACAATGGCTTAATCAGTAATGATTCTAACAGAACATATTTAAACGTAACAAGATGAAGTGTGATCATGTAAAAAAACAACCACACAGACACACACCCTAACACTGTGTATTTCTTTTTTAACCCGGTTGTGAGAGAAAGTCACAGGTATCTTATTGACGTCAAACAGCTGTGGTGTTTATAATACGTGATAAACGAGATACAGCAGCCCAATAAGGAGGAGTTAGAGTCCAGTTTATTGTATTAAGTCAAGGATTATAAGTTAGTGCTCAACACTAACTTTTACTAGTGGTTGCCAGGCTGGCAACCAGGCATCAGCTTTTGGTTGCCGAAACTAGAAATATGGTTGCCTTTTTTGTCAGCTCAAAGACGCTAGGATACTTAGCCTCGCAAGACTTTAGGTTTAGGTTCATCTGGTCAGTTGAATTTGTTTCAACTGACCACTGGTCATTTGCATATTTGTTTGTGATGTTGACGGGTCAAACAACCAAAGGAACCATTTCTCAAAATGGTTTCCAATGGCAACCTGGCAAACATTACTGTCGGGTTCTACAATGTAGAACATGGACATTCCTTTTGACTGTACTCTTCTTGTTCTGGAATAGAACAGTTGTAGAAGATAGAACTACATCTGGAACATTTCTAGGAACTAGGTCAACGCACAACGCTGTATTTTTTTTGTTGCTTAAATATTTATAACTTAATATCCTAACCCTAACTCGATGCTTTGGAAAGTGCAAGGTCTCCAATGTAGTTGTTAATAAGAGTGTTATGATCTCATCGATGTATTTTTATGAAATTGTCAATGGAGTACTTATATAGCGCTTTTATCCAAAGCGCTTTACATTGCCTCACATTCACCCATTCAAACACTGACGGCGGTGTCAACCATGCAAGGTAACAACCAGCTCATCGGGAGCAGTTAGGGTTAGGTGTCTTGCTCAGGGACACCTCAACAATTAGCTAGGCGGAGCCAGGAATTGAACCAGCAACCAGTTACCCAATTCATGTTATTTTGCCCAGTGGATTATTGACTTCTTTTACATCATTCTAACTTACAAATCATTAGAAAAATCCAGTCCAGCAGATTCTCCAGTTCATTGATTGATTGATTCACTTTCAACCATATAAACTATTATTGATTAGATTGTAATTAGATGTATATAATATATAAATATATAATTATTATAGATTATTATTTATTTTCTACACAATTAGACGACATTATAGAAGCAGTAGAAACATAACCACATGCATTTAAATGACCACACAACCATATAGTTGAATATATCTTATACTGTGTGTTCCCTTTAGACTTCACAGTCTTTCAATACTATTTTTATATTCACTACAGAGGGGTCATTTCTAACTGAAAGTCTTAAACCCCCTTTGCAATCACTCTGTGTGCTAAAACATACATAAACTTTAAGCTGTTATCGTTAACATTGGCCTTTCCAAGACTGAATTGACAATGAAATTCATGGAACAGTTTAAGCTCTAAGAACATAAATGTTAGGTTAGATTCCTCTTTGAACTAGAGCATCTCCTTCATATAAAGAAAGCTTGTTACCAAAACATAGCAGTCATTCACCACCGGACCACAACCAAACCATAACCATCATTCAACACCAGACCACAACCAAACCATAACCACCATTCACCACCAGAACACAACCAAAACAAACCATAACCACCATTCACCACCAGACCACAACCAAACCATAACCACCATTCACCACCAGACCACAACCAAACCATAACCACCATTACACCACCAGAACACAACCAAACCATAACCACCATTCACCACCAGACCACAACCAAACCATAACCACCATTCACCACCAGAACACAACCAAACCATAACCACCATTCACCACCAGACCACAACCAAACCAAACCATAACCACCATTCACCACCAGACCACACCATAACCACCATTCACCACCAGAACACAACCAAACCAAACCATAACCACCATTCACCACCAGAACACAACCAAACCAAACCATAACCACCATTCACCACCAGACCACAACCAAACCATAACCACCATTCACCACCAGAACACAACCAAAACAAATCATAACCACCATTCACCACCAGAACACAACCAAGCCATAACCACCATTCACCACCAGACCACAACCAAACCAAAACTAAATCATAGCAGTCATTCCCCACCTAACCACGGGACTTTCCCAGACGTGTATTCTGGTAAACGGTTTTAATGAATGTTCAGTGATGTTTATTAAATACATTTTTCATTAAAAGGAGGTTGACACAACTCAACATGGCAACTGGCAACAAAGCCCTATGATTAGATTTCTCTCCGACGGTCGTGTTTTTCTTGTGGATTTGGTTACACGTGTCGCCATGACACCGTTCCATATCTCCAACACATTCTCTCTCTCTCCGGCCCACAAGCCAACAGAGCCCTGCTTACTTCCTGTGTGTTTGCTGTGTTTGGAACTGTTGTTCCAGTCGCCGGCTGTTGCCTGCCTGTGTATGTGTGCACAGCGCAGCCTCGGCTGCATGTTTAAAGATCACTTAAGCCCTCTCTGATGGCCCGCAGTCAAGTGTAGCCTTCTGTGGTCTCCAGTAGAATCACGAGCAGAATGTCAAAAAGGGAGCCTCGGATTTAGGTTGCCCCCAGGAAAGCAACAGGGAGACGAAACACTGTCTGTAACATTGTCTATAACACTGTCTGCGCTAAGTGCATGGTAAGATAATTGGAAAATGATGCACCAGTGCTGTAAAATAAGGTGCATCGGAACGGCTGGGATTTTACTAGCAATTACAGATAGTCGCCTGTTCACAATAGCCATTCATTACTCTGGTAATGACTCCTCCTCGCTGTAAACAACTCGACCTAGGAGAGAGGGCCCAACTTGGAGGGTTGTCTTCCTGCCCGGCCCTGTGTGAACTGATACTGGCTTAATTAAATTAGTATTGGTGATCTACATTGATTTTGATTGCATGGTACAGAAATCTTTTATTTTGGAATTCAATCATTCTACCTAGTTTCTTTATTGGGCCCGCAGTGTATTTATGTCATTGAGAATAATTCTATGTATCGGGCTCATCTGTTATTCAGTTTATTGTCAGTCTGTTGTGTGCTCGAGTCATAACTCAAAGCTCGTTATTTGAGCGTTCCTCTGGAAACAAACCCTTGTATGACAGAATCACTAATCATTAACGTGACGTGTCATCAATTAAAACACAACATAACTGATGTCTGATCTTCCGTGTACGTATTGCCGCAGAAAAGCCATGTCCATATGTTGGAAGTAATGGGGATGAATGTGTTTTGCGAAGAATGTGGTCGCGTGTGCTAGTTAAGCTCGCACTTTAGTTCATTAGAAAGACGCGTACCTCCGACGAGCAAGCCCTCCTTGGCTTAATAATGTATTCATGAAAGGTGTGTTTGTTGCCACTTTCAATAGCTACTGTCGTCTAGGTGCTGCTTCGCCTGGCGCTGCCCGAGCATGTGTTAAATGAGAAGTTCCCCTGTCTCAGGCTAATGAGATTGGAAGGTGAAGGTGCAGGAGAATGCTCGAGGCCTACTCAGGGAGAGCGAGCTCAGACGAGAGGAGAAATGATTTGCGTGACACGTTATTACCCCACTTGTTTATCCGGTTTAAATAATAATGTTCTGTGGACCACTTGGCTGTTGTTTCTTTTAATTTGGCTTGATGTACTATTTTGTTCCTGCCAAATGTTCTTAACTGGGTTTGTTTCTGGATCTTTCTGGTTTTTGCTAATGAGACCATTGTGGGATTATCAATTGCCTGATCATAAACGGGATCTTTTAAATGGAACATTTTATTCTATGCGGTTCTTCAGAAGATCATGAAATACTTTGTATGGATAAGGACTTCATCATGTCTGATCTTAGAATCGTGTACAATTATTTAAATTGTCACGTTGTTAAAAACGTTGGTGAACTACCATCCATCCATCCATTATCTCCCGCTATTCCGAGGGGTCGGGTCGCGGGGGCAGCAGCTTGAGCAGGGCAGCCCAGACTTCCCTCTCCCCAGCTACTTCGTCCAGCTCCTCCGGGGGGATCCCGAGGCGTTCCCAGGCCAGCCGAGAGACATAATCTCTCCAGCGTGTCCTGGGTCTTCCCCGGGGCCTCCTCCCGGTGGGACGTGCCCGGAACACCTCCCGAGGTAGGCGTCCAGGAGGCATCCTAACCAGATGCCCGAGCCACCTCATCTGGCCCCTCTCGACGCGGAGGAGCAGCGGCTCTACTCCGAGCCCCTCCCGGATGACCGAGCTCCTCACCCTATCT
>OMKP01023006.1:0-12565 GCA_900302375.1 Bathygadus melanobranchus
CTTTTCAACTCCTTTTTTATCCATGTTGTTATTTTATGTTTATCAGACATCATCAGATATCATGAAGGAGCAGGTAGGAGTTAGCTTGCGGTTGCCCCGGCTAGCCAGCCCACTGTCTGATACCTATACATCTCTCTTTCCCTCCGCTCCCTCAGCTCTGTTCGGGACGCTGGGTGTGCTGTGTTTCCTGGCAGCCATGAAACACCACCGCCTGACGGAACGCGTCGCCAACCACAAGGAGAGCTTCTTCCGCCTCACCGTCCTGGACGACCGCTTGGATTGGTCCTTCTGGCTGGGCGTGGCCAGCGCCGTCACGCACGTGGCCGTCTGCGGAGTGGTCGCCATGAGCCGGATCAAGCTTCCCAAAGCGCAGAAGAAGAAACCCGAGCAGCCGGTGATCTCGGCTCTGGACCTGCTCTACTGACATGTAGCTGAGGAGCGTGCCCTGGCTGACTGAACAAAACCAGGGCTCAGGGGTCATGGTCCCTGTGGACTATAGAGACTGACACTGCATGCCATCTTCGCTGATGTATTGTTGTTACTGTTTAAATGTTACTTCCTGAACTGTCTACTAATGATTACAGAACAGGTACAACAAAAAAATGTCTGTGAACATATATGGTTATGACATATATAATATGTCATAACCATGTATTGTTATGACTGTGTATAAGATATGAAAGCATTTAAGTCATGTTATTGTGAAAGGTGGACACTATTTAATCTCGTATTGTATATTACTTTTTATCCACTAATTATTTGTCAGTAGAATGTAAATATTTATTTGAACATATGTACAGAAAGGAAATAATAATTGCATGCGTGACTGACCTTTTACTGAGCACAAATTCATACTTTTAACAATTACTTGTTATGCAATTAAATTTATATATAATTTAAGTTAAATAAAATGCCGCCTGCAGCATTATTGTTGCACAAGCATTTGTACACTTTTTTACCATAGTGGTAAGCTATATTTTTGTTACACTAATTTACAAACAGTGTGATGTAAACCTATGGGCCTGAAGAACATTCCTTATTTTAATTTCTTCTTGTATGTATACTTTATTTTCCAATCTGCACTATGATGTTCAGTCGGTAGAATGCAATAGTTAATAAATGTTACATAGTTTTCCTGTGTGATATTTCCTCTATATTTTTATTCAATTCCAAACGCTGTCAGTAGGTGGCGCCCCATTTCATCTTGTGTTGTCCCTTTTTGCTGACGTATAGAACGCGACAGGCTGAGGCAATCAATGGATAACCCCTAAACCACGCATTTCACATGTAAACGACCTGCGTCTATATTACCATTAAATCCCTAGACTACATATGTCTGACATATGACAATGTTCACGTTAAAAAGAGCTTTGCTGACAGCAGCGAGGACAAACCAGTGTAGATTCTTTTCTGCATCACAGAGCAACTGGAATGCCAGAAAAGTAAGTACTAGAAACTTATGAAAAAATATGCAGACAGGCGTACTTTATTGTCAGATGTGATCATCCTTAAACCAGGCAAGCGTGTACAACTAAGGCACAGCATTTCTCAGACGTGTGTGTTTTACCTGTGTATGTGTATTTACCAGGGCCTGGTATTGGGAGTGTATGAGAAAGAGGGAGAGAATAACAGTTTTGATCTGACAACTGCAGCTAGAAGCCTGGATGATGCTCTGTCTGGCAAGCTCTCAGAATTGCTTAAAATGTAAGTAGGCCTACTTCTGGTATTACTAAAAATGTGTCTCTACCGTACTTGAGCTATTTGAGGATATTCATAAGAACTGTGTACTTGATTTTGTTTTCAACAGCTCCGGCCCAGCACTGAAAAAAGGCAAAAACAGAATATTTTACGGACTCCATGAGGTATGGAGTTGGAAACTCTGACACTGAAGAATAAAACACATTATAGCAAAGCTTATTTAGGTTTTATAACGGATGTGTTTTGTCTTCAGGATTTCCCGTGTGTGGCAGTAGTGGGCCTGGGTAAAAGTAATGCAGGTGTGTGTGGGTCAGAAAACTGGGACACCTGCAAGGAGAACACCCGAGCAGCAGCATCAGGTAGACACAAACACCTTTACTCTGTACATCCATAATCCATTTTGATATTTGGGTATTTCTTCTGATGTGTTATGTCATGCGCATAGTTGACCTGTGAGCTTTGTCTCAAGACTTCTATTGGCCAGGAGGACCACCTTGTGTTCTACGGCTCATTAAATCGATGAGTACCTAAAAACGCTTGACTTGAATGGTTGGTGTGTGTCTGGTTGGCTCAGCCGGCTGCAGACTGCTGCAGGACCTGGAGGTGAGTCACGTGGAGGTGGATGCGTGTGGAGACGCCCAGGCAGCAGCAGAAGGCGCTGTGCTTGGTCTGTTTCAATACGACCAACTGAAGACCAAGAAGACGACTAAAGTCACCGCACGGCTACATGGAAGGTATGCTAACCAGCTGGTCTTTTTTTATGCACAGCCATCGAATTTGGGGCCATGCTCAAGATTAACTTCTTTCATGGCTTTGTATTGTCTCTGTGTGTTATTGACAGTGATGACATGGCAGGCTGGGAGAAAGGGATTCTGTATGGTGAAGGCCAGAATCTGGCCCGCCTCCTTATGGAGGCTCCAGCCAATCACATCACACCTACCGTCTTCGCCAACACGATTGAAGAGAAACTTGCGCCATACAGTGAACGAGTTACAGTTCATAAGCGGTATGGGGTTGTATTTACGTATATGTCCATGTGTTATCACCATGTTATATCATGGTGTCCTGGGTGGGTGTGGTACAATATGGAAGGTCTATCTATCTATCATTATTTGTCATCCAGGTCTCAGGTTTGGATAGAGGAGCAGCAGATGGGGGCGTACCTCAGTGTATCTAAAGGCTCAGAGGAGCCCCCTGTCTTCCTGGAACTGCATTACAATGGAAGCCCAGATAAAACTCAAGCCCCGCTGCTATTGGTCGGCAAAGGAATCACCTTTGACAGGTAAGCAACATGCAGGGCAAAAAATACATGTCAGTTGACTTGTCGTCGTCTATGATGTGTATATATTCTTATCCCTGACGTTGTCATCTGTCCATAGTGGAGGTATTTCCCTGAAACCGGCTTCTGGTATGGATGCGATGAGAGCTGATATGGGGGGAGCAGCCACTGTGTGTTCCGCTGTCGTCACGGCAGCAGCCCTCAATCTTCCGATCAACATCATAGGTGAACCCGTTCACTCGAACATGGATGAACCTGTTGATGTTTCGAGTAGCTACATCTTTCGTCTCGTCTACTCTATAACGTTTTGTTTGTGTTCCATTTGTTTTAGGTCTGGCTCCCCTGTGTGAGAACATGCCCAGTGGAAAGGCCAGTAAACCGGGGGATGTTGTCAGGGCCAAGAATGGAAAAACCATCCAGGTGGGTTGGGGTTTGACGAATATCACTTGTTTCCAGACGGAATCACTCTCGCTAAATCACTCTTCCTGCGAGATGTTGAATTACCTATATTGGGATAGAAGATTTTGGCCATATCAGGGGGGAGGGGGTTATATAATGTCTGGAAAACACGTTCTTGAAACACTCCAAACACACAGCTCGCAGTGCATGAACAAAAGCAAGAAATGCCCTTTCCTGTCTTTGTCCCTTATGACAGGATGTAGAGCTCTGAGCCAATGAAAGACAAATGAAAAACAGCTACACCAAGCCTCATGCATTTGTGTGCGTGTATGAGCCTCTATTTTTTGGGTTATTGTCAAAGTGAATGTTCTGTCCACTGCCAGGTTGACAATACAGACGCAGAGGGCAGGTTGGTCCTGGCTGATGCTCTCTGTTATGCACACACGTTCAGCCCCAAAGCCATCGTCAACGCAGCTACACTAACAGGTAAAAAAAAAATTAATGCTGAATGCCTTCAGAAGCTTTGGTGACAGAAGACGTGTTTAAAAATGAACAAAGGGCTGAGGAATAACTCATGTAATAGTAAGCTTACAGTGAAGGGAGGATTGTTAAAAAAATACTCTAAAATGCGATCAAATGCATTGTTGTCAAAAAATGATTGGGGAATAATTTCCGCTGGTACAAAAATCTGCCACAATATGAAGGTTACGGTGGAGAATGGGGTCTAATGCTAAGCTAAAGATGCTATGCAGAACAAGTGAAGTAATGAGGACATCGCTCTCCCAGGGGCTATGGATGTAGCGCTGGGCTCGGCAGCGACTGGCGTGTTCACTAACTCCGACTGGCTGTGGGAGCGGCTGCACAAGGTAACCCTCGTCGTCATGGTGATGTGATGGACAAAATGCACCGCGCTCTATGGGCATGGTTTGATGTGCAGAGGAAACGAGTGTAATGACATTTATGAAATAAAATAACTATTATTCGATTTGCTTTCATAATAAGCAAAATAGGTGATTCATTTCAGGGTCTACTTTTGTAGCTTATCCAAGTAGGCCACATTATACCACAGTGCATCATGTGTGTCATACATATCAGAGCATATTTTAGCATATTTTATTCATCATTCTTCATGTTGTCTTTAAGTAAACACGTACACACACTAGATTATCCCCCGGCTCCATCCTTCTGTCTGTGATGGTATGCACTGACTCACATGTGACTGGGCAACCCACACTGTGTGTGTGTGTGTGTAGGCCAGCGTGGTGACAGGCGACAGAATGTGGCGTATGCCCCTGTTCCAACACTACACTCGACAAGTGACCGACAGCCAGCTGGCTGACCTCAACAACGTCGGCAAGTACAGCCGGTACGTCTCTGCACACGCTCAGTTCTACCTTGTGCCTCTGACAAGATGATGACTTACAATGACCTAGATTACTTTACACTACTGTGCACTGTTGTTGTTGTACCGAGATTGTGTGTGTGTGCGGTTCCCCCTCACAGTTCTGGTGGTGCATGCACGGCAGCTGCGTTCCTGAGGGAGTTTGTCACGGCGCCCCACTGGGCCCACCTGGACATCGCTGGGGTGATGAGTAACAAGGACGAGGTCCCCTACTTGAGGAAAGGCATGTCTGGGCGGCCCACACGCACACTGGTGGAGTTCGCCGCAGGACTGGCGAGCAAAGAGTGAAAGTGAGAGAGAGAGTACAAGTACACGAGGGGTTTTGCTTCTGATGTCAGACATGGGGACGCTCCGTTGCTACAGAAGAGGACAGAAACAAGAGAACCTTTGTTTTTTTGTAACTATTAAGTCTGGGGTGTTTTTCTTCAATTGATTATTTCAGATTTTCCATACATGGCATACAAGTGATTTCTAACGATTTTGAACGAGTTTTCTGGACCCTACTACACAATTAACCTTCCTGTAGTGTCACAACATTGTATCGATATTTTTCAATAAATATTATATGTGTATTTCGTGGTTGTGGATCACTAGTCAGTCCCAGTCAGTAAACATAACGGGGAGCGTCTGCGCATGTGCAAACCGGAAATTCAGAAAGGGACCAAGATGGCTTCGTCCATGGGGGGAATGTTTCCTGGCCAGCAGCCGCCCGGGGCTCATCCCGTCGGGGTTCCCGGTGGACCGGGTCAGCCCGGTTTACTGCCCGCTGGTCCTGCGAGCAGAGCCCCGGGAAACAACACGTTGGTGGACGATTTGGAGGCTTCCTTCGAGGTAGGATTGACCGTCATGCTAACGTTGCAGTGGCTAGCAGCTAATCGTGTCCTTTGTTGATATAATTTAACAGCGGCTTCCACTAACGTTTTAATCGAATTATAAGACAGAAATGTACACGTAATTATGTGTATATGTGTAGTTATGAGATAAGCTATTGTCTACGTTGAGTGAGTGGTCGGAGTCGGGGCGTCCTCCCCTGCTAGCCGGCTACTCAGCCCACTGTGCAGCAGGCAGTCACTGGTAGTAAAGTTTGTCTTACTGTTGCTTACTTACAGGCTTGTTTTGCGTCCTTGGTAAGCCAAGACTACGTCAACGGAACAGACCAAGAGGAAATCAGAACTGGTAAGTAACCTGTTACTGTTAATCAGTGGGTTAAAACGAGCTCTCCATGCTGTTGGATGTATAATATTTACCAACGTGTCTGCCTGTCTGTCTTGTTTGTCTGCTTCTC
The DNA here is from genome assembly GCA_900302375.1 of Bathygadus melanobranchus. Taxonomy (NCBI): domain Eukaryota; kingdom Metazoa; phylum Chordata; class Actinopteri; order Gadiformes; family Macrouridae; genus Bathygadus; species Bathygadus melanobranchus. The sequence continues at coordinate 6,064 of OMKP01023006.1, forward strand.
AAAGGTGTGGATCAGTGCATCCAAAAGTTCCTGGACGTGGCTAGACAGACCGAATGTTTTTTCTTACAGAAAAGGCTTCAGCTGTCTGTACAAAAGCCAGAACAAGTTGTAAAAGAGGTAATATCCAAAACCACTTCCATATTTGGATCCACCAAGTTATGTGTACCTTATGGTATAGATCAGTTGTTTTCAAACGTTTTGTGCCCAAGGCCCACCAAAGGGCAAGCCAAAACCTCAAGGCAAAATAGCCTCTAGAACACGTGTTATCACTCTGTAAACAGTTATTATTTTTTACTAATGCCGAATACAATTTGACAAACAACTGTAGGCATATTGCTCATACAGTTCAATTTCCAACTAAATGTTTTATTCTCAAGTCAATCTTGCAATAATAATGTATGGTTCCCACGGCACACCTAGCCTTGCCTCACGGCACACCGTTTGGGAACCACAGGTATAGACATTGTCAAGACATGAACCTAACTCAGTGGATGGCTGTAGGGCTGGGCAATAATTCAATATTATTGTTTATCGTCTTTGAGTGGTATTGTACCTTCATGAAATGACTATCTACTTATCGGGATACCCAGTTTTATAGTATAAATGAGACAAGATGAGACGATTGGCCCTTATAAATCAAATATCAAATATGTGTTTTGAGATGTCGAGATAAAGGAACATTTGTTTAAGTCAAATGCCATACTTGAAATGTCAATATACTTCAAAGTAATTGCCCTCTGTTAGACTGTTTAGAATGGTATTTTGAATTCATAAGTGCATAGTGATATTAATCGAGGTAAAATTGCCCATAATTATCATGATAATAAATGTTTCCATATCGCCCAGCCCAAGTAGCTACATATAAAATCCTTTATGACAAAAAATAAAAGATTAGTATAGTCAACGTTTTAAGTGGGTTCAACTTTATTCTCAATTTCAAATGTGCAAAATATAGCTGTGCTCATGTTCATTCACTCCTTTTTCCTATGTATTTTATGAATTATTCAACCAAAGCCTTTCACCACCATCGTCTGCCTTCCCCCATAGGACGTCTCTGAGCTCCGTAACGAACTCCAGAGGAAGGAGTTGCTGGTCCAGAAGCACCAGTCCAAGCTCTACCACTGGCAGCAGGTGCTGGAGGATGTGAGTGTCCAACACCGCAAGCCCACTGACCTTCCTCCCCCCGGGCCTCTAGCCTTCCTGGAGCAAGCCTCTGCTAGCCTCCCTCCAGCCCCGCTCAACACAAACTGAAATAAACACTGATGTAGATCTGTAGCCATGTTTTCCAGTCACCGTTGTGTGAACCTATTCTGGAACGTTGTGGAATCATTGCTCTTTTGGCGAAAGATTGTTCTTTTTATTTGTAAATATTGTATGTGTGGCCATTTCTTGAGGTGACATGAAAATAAAACTTGTTTTTTTTATGTTGAACTGTCTAATTGCTTTCTTTGGTCAACATTCATATGAGCTCACAATCAACCATTTTAGATAAGACTTGATCTCCGCATTAATAAAAATGTTATTAATTTCAGGTTAAACAATCCATTAAGATCCATGGCAGTTATTACGGAATGGATTCAACGCTCTAGCTGTACCGATTAAATCTAAATGCTTTTTTTTCCATGAGCTGGAGTTTCATAACTTCAACGTTATTTAATTCAAACATAATGTAATACATATCCGTTGGTGTGTGTAATATGAATTGATCCCGGGCTGCAGTGTGCATCGACCCCAGCGCCCGGCCAGTCTTCCACAGCTAGAGGGAGACAGTCTTTTTCTCGTCGACACCTCGGTCACTCAGAGGAACGTCTTTGCCGACTCGTCCTTGTTTCTACGTTTTAATCAGCGAAAGGAAAATAACAGGTAGCGCCGTCCGCCGCTTTATTTCCCTGTGGCCAAATTCGCATCTGGGAGATCACAATCCGACGACTCGAGTGGGACGCCGTGACAATCTGGCCCGTTTCAACAGACAGACAGACGAAAAAAAAAAACAGGCAACACCCCGAGTGGAGCTACAATGTGTTACTGAGTATCACCGCAGCCAGGCGAACTCGTGTGACACACCGTCGAGGGGGGGTGGGCAGCTGTTATGGGCTGCAGCCCGTCTCACCAACTACACCTCGATTGACGTCGGGATTTGGTACACGGATCATCCTTAACAAAGTCAACGTCGTGGATATGGAATGGTGCACGCCAGTGCCCCAAGTTTACAGCCTCTGAAGAGCAGCGAGATCATGGACATCCATCCTCTGTGAGTCCCAACGAGTGTTGACGTTTCCTAGTCGCTGAGTGACGATGCCGCATTGATAGAGCAGCGGGGCTGCACGGTGTTTATGAGCGTGGCCGTAAAGCGCCGTGGCCGCCACACGCCGAGTGGTTTGTATTGCAGCTCGTGGATTATGTGTGTTATGTAGGCTACGTGCGTGTTTTTTATGCGTGTGTGTGTGTTCATTTCCGCAATTGCGCTGCCGTACCGGCCAGAATGTAATTTGTAGGTTAAGGAAAGTGGGGGTGGTCGCTTATGTAGAGGTGAATGCTGTACATGGGCATAACATCAGTTCTGACAGTGTTTTAGTTAATTAGTTATTCTGTGTGTGTATGTGTATGTGTATGTATGTGTGTGTGTGTCTGTCTGTCTGTCTGTCTGTCTGTGTGTGTGTGAGCGGGGCGGGGGAATGCTTTGTGTTGCGGTGTGTTTTGTGATTTCTCTCTTTGTGTATGCTGTCCCTGGTAGGTGTAGTAGACTGTGTCCACATCCTCTGGACAAAGAGGATGGCATAGAGAAGCAAGGTCCTGTCACTCTCAACCCCAGGCACATGCGAAAGGCCTTCAAAGTTATGAATGAGCTACGCAGGTAACACGCCGTTTCTGTCGCCGTTGGCTTTAATACCCCTCTGTTTTTAACCAACCGACGATTGGATAACTTTCATACTTATGTTCTGCCTTTCTTCCCAACGCTAGTCAAAGCCTGTTGTGTGATGTGACCATAGTAGCAGAGGATGTAGAGATCACTGCTCACAGGGTGGTTCTGGCTGCCGGGAGCCCCTATTTCCATGCTATGTTCACAGGTATGGGAACCAAGACCTGAATGCTAGCTTTAATTTTGCTAGCTCTCTACACCGGTGATTCATGTTGTCACAATCACAGCTGCCCGTGCTTCGTGATTCACGTTTCTTTTTTGCCTGTATAAATTCCCACGCATTCTACAAAAGCGACGTCCTCTCAATGTGTGTGTGTCTGCAGGGGAAATGGCAGAGAGCAGGGCGAAGCGTGTGAGGATAAAGGAGATGGGGGGCTGGACCCTGGGCCTGCTCATCGACTACATCTACACAGCAGAGATCCAAGTTACCGAGGACAATGTACAGGTGCGCACTGAGGCAACTGGGTCTTCCCTTCAGTCCTAAGCGGAAACCTCACCCGGCCCGGACACAATTCCTTGTCACCCATGCCAGCCTTCATTCATTCAGGATGTGATGGTGAAAAATGATCTGTGTTACCAGTGGTGGCTCTGGCCTCCGGGGGCCCCCTAAGCAAAAGGTGTGGGTGCGGTATTGCACGTCGCGGTACTGGGTCTTGAAAATCAGACCCGTGCAGGACTGTGTGTGACGTGGGGCCCTATCCGTGTGTCTAGTTCACACAGTGAAAACATGCATGCACAACGTTTTGGACGACATGCAATAGATTATCGCCTCTTACGTTCCACTATACATTTTCAAATACATGGTTGCACATGCATTGCATTTGAATGACAGCCAATGCATGAGCCCACAGTGGTAGTATTAGCCTAGCTTCCAACGCGTCCCCGGAGTTTTGACTCCTCATCAAGAACACGTTTGTCCTACCTTGTGGTTGTCACCCAAATATTCCCGTCTGGGTTTCATAAAGTACGTCTTCATCTTCTCGTATCATATCACTGGACTTCCAACCAACCACATTTACATTTACATTTAGATTTACATTTAGGGCATTTGGCAGACACTTTTATCCAAAGCAACAAAGAGTGTATCAACAATATATCGCTGATAGGAACAGTAAGATTTTAATAGAACAGGTTTCAAGCACTCCTGATTGTTAGGTTAATAGAACAAGTTACAAGCACTCATGATTGTTAGGTTAATAGAAGAAGTTTCAAGCTCATAATTACTAGGTTAACCCCTTGCTGTAAAACCGCAAGGTAGCCAGGATACTGTGCTACAAAATGCTAAGTACTATTTTAAGTGCTGGGACATACTAACATCCAAAAATACACCCCTCAAGTGTAGCTCACTAACAACCAGTTATAGTCCCAGACTGCCTCCAAACGTGTGGCTTCATGCATGAAACCTCAAGGCGTTTTTTTTTATTATGTGTGTCTTTCTCTGTCCCTGTCTGTGTGTGCCTTTGTTTCTGTCGGCCTGTGGACATGCATATGTGGCCCAAGGCGTTGCTGCCCGCCGCGGGTCTGCTCCAGCTGAGTGAGGTGAAGAAGGCCTGCTGTGACTTCCTGAGCTCCCAGCTCCACCCCTCCAACTGTCTGGGGATACGGGCCTTCGCCGACCTGCACGCCTGTTGCCAACTCCTCACGCAGGCCAACAGTTACGCAGGTGGGCGTAATGGAGGGAATACTATACAGTGGACAGGGTAGGGTAGGGTAGGGTAGGGCAGAGCAGGGTGGTTAGTTAGGGTTCTGTGTTCGAACCCAGAACCTTTCCTTTGCTGCTAAAGGAAAAGTTCTAAAAAAGGTTCTAAAAAAAAATGCTAGTAAATAATGTATGTATGTGTGTGTACATTTTACTAAATCACTTCGGAGAAAGCATCACTAAATGACCCACTAGCTCAGGAGGTAGAGACGGTTGTCTGGCAACCGGAAGGTTGCTGGTTCGATCCCTGGCTCCCACTAGCTAAGTGTCGAGGTGTCCCTGAGCAAGACGCCTAACCCTAATTGCTCCTGACGAGCTGGTTGTCACCTTGCATGGTTGACACCGCCGTCAGTGTATGAATGGGTGAATGTGAGGCAATTTAAAGCGCTATATAAATAATCAATTTACTAAGTAGTAGTAAACACTGTGTGTAAGTGTGTGTGTGAGTGACCACGACGACACAGTGATTCTGGTTTCTGTGGACAGAGCAACACTTCCCCGAGGTGGTGGGCAGTGAGGAGTTCCTGAACCTAGGCATGGAGCAGGTGTCCAGCCTCATCGCCAGCGACAAGCTCACCATTCCCACAGAGGAGAAGGTAGGAGGAGGACACATTCATTACACGCCCTCACAATATCTTCAATACATGATCAGAATTCAATTAGATAAGGTGGTACTTTATTGATCTCTGACGGGACAATCAGGTGTCATAGCAGGAAGTACAGGACGTAGTAGAAAACAATAGAACGGCAAAAGATATTAAGCACCCGCAATAAGAGTAGTAGAAATAAATGTAAACATTATCGACAGTAGAAAAAAATGAGGTAATGGTTTTCCCTGAATGGAATCCAATCAGTGATTGTTTTAATCTGTGTTTATTTCCATGGTTGTTGTAGGTTTTTGAAGCGGTTATTGCTTGGGTCAATCATGATAAAGATGTTCGTCAGGAGCACCTGGCTCAGCTCATGGAGCATGTGCGCCTGCCCTTGCTCTCCAGAGAATACCTGGTGCAGGTCAGTGTGTGTGTGTGTGTGTGTTGTTTGATTTTGTTTTTAATTTATTTTAGTGGGGGGGGGTCAACTTCAACAGTTGACAGTTTATTGCTGCCCTTCCCCCGTGGAAAAACCACACTGAATGTTTTACATTTTCTGGCATTTTCTGGCATTGTCTGGCGAGTTCTATCAATGCTATATATATATATACAGTGGTGTGAAAAAGTGTTTGCCCCCTTCCTGATTTCTTATTTTTTTGCATGTTTGTCACACTTAAATGTTTCAGATCATCAAACAAATGTAAATATTAGTCAAAGATAACACAAGTAAACACAAAATGCAGTTTTTAAATGAAGGTTTTTATTATTAAGGGAGAAAAAAAAATCCTCATGGCCCTGTGTGAAAAAGTGTTTGCCCCCCCTGTTAAAACATAACTTAATTGTGTTTTATCACACCTGAGTTCAATTTCTCTAGCCACACCCAGGCCTGATTACTGCCACACCTGTTCTCAAGAAATCACTTAAATAGGACCTGCCTGACAAAGTGAAGTAGACCAAAAGATCCTCAAAAGCTAGACATCATGCCGAGATCCAAAGAAATTCAGGAACAAATGAGAAAGAAAGTAATTGAGCCATTTCTAAAGCTTTGGGACTCCAGCGAACCACAGTGAGAGCCATTCTCCACAAATGGCGAAAACATGGAACAGTGGTGAACCTTCCCAGGAGTGGCCGGCCGACCAAAATTACCCCAAGAGTGCAGCGACGACTCATCCAAGAGGTCACAAAAGACCCCACAACAACATCCAAAGAACTGCAGGCCTCACTTGCCTCAGTTAAGGTCCGTGTTCATGACTTAGAAAGAGTGAGACATAAGAAAGAGACTGGGCAAAAATG
>OMKP01023009.1:0-15052 GCA_900302375.1 Bathygadus melanobranchus
CATTCAAAAAGTTGACGAATGTAGAGAAAGGCTGAGATATCATTGCAGAAAGTCTCAAGGGGGTTGGAGGAGGAGAGAAAAAGTATTCACAACATGTATCCATCCCTCCAAGGACTGCCATGAACTGAACCGTACACACCACTATCTGCTCATCAACATTCAACCAGGTTTGGTATTCTGACCACCATGGGGCCCACACACACACACACACACACACACACACACACGCACACACACACGCACACACGCACACACGCACACACACACACACACACACACGCACACACACACGCACACGCACACACACACGCACACGCACACGCACACGCACACGCACACACACACACACACGCACACGCACACACGCACGCACGCACACACACGTGTGCGCCTGAAAACGTCTTCAAGGACAGAATGATACAAACAACATCACAAGGCCGCTGAAAAGCGCCTGCATAGCAACACAACACAAGCCCCCATGACTCGTTGAATTCCCTGCAGTCAGTGGCAGGCGGAGCAGGGTTTGAATCCATGGAGTTGGTCTGGGCTCCATCTCCACGTGGAGCGGTAAGTAGACCTGGCGTGTTCTGATGACTCCTATTCCACCACACCGCTTCACTGTCACAACCCCGCCCTCTGCACTCCTAGGGCAAAGGGCCCATCCATTACGCAACGTGAGCTACATATGGTTCATTTTAGGGATATTTTTAGCCGGAGTTACAAAGGCACAATGTACTTCATCAAATGTCTCCCTTGTTAATGTGTATGTTGTCCTAGTATATAGTACAGAGAGAGAGTGAGAGCGCGAGGGCGGGGGGGGGACACTGACACAATTTATACTCACAAGAATTGTGATACATCTTTAAAGGGAAAAGGGCAGTTGATTGAAACGATTGCAAACATTTTGATGTCTTAAAATGATGTGCCAAGCCTAGTCATGCTGAAACAGACAACACAGCTAAACTTACCACATCAGTGAAGTCCTTAGGGAAGTTTTCTACACTTGGGGGCCAATACTTGGGTTTATTTTAAAACGCAAACCAAATGAAGAACATGCGGCAACTCACCACATGCAATCGATTACATTCTGAAATGCATGAAAAGGGGAAATAAAAATGGACGCTTTGGGGAATTACACATTCCTTTTCTTATATAAATCTACTGTCAGATTCATTTCAATTCTGGCTAACACATCTTTGGTCTTCTAACATTGAATTAAGATTACTGCATGTCATCTATGGTCCCTTTGGGGATTAAACGTTTCAAGAGGTTAAGGCTGATACCAGGCAAATATAAGGTTATATTTTTGGAATAAATAATCATTGCCTAATTTCTCTACTTTAGAGGCTTCCAATGATATTATTATAGAAGTAACGGAATGGAACTTACTTTTAAAAGAATTCCATTTTAGATTTTAGGTTTTAGAGAAAATATTTGCATAATACATTTACTCAAATCAATCAATTTATTAGCTAATTGGCTCTTTCCTCGATTTGAAAAATGTAACAAATGAAGGAGGAGGGTAGAAAGTAAATAATGAATCGTGTAAACAAAAAAGCTTAGGTAGCATTTGTGCAAGCTAATCATCATATAAAAATCGGAACGGTGTTACCACTAACGAATACTGTATGGTGGGCGGATGAAGTGAACTAATTAACAACAGCAAAAAACAACTAAAAAGATTTTTCTTTTATCAGTAGTTAATGAGCTACTGACTACTGGTCGTTACACATCAGCCTGAAATGATAATAATGCACACAAACCCTAGACAAGTTTTTGCTGAGCTCTGAATATGACGAAAAGAAGAACAACGAAGTTGTCATGTTAAATATCATAATCTGCGGACTTCATATCCATTATTCACTCCATCATTTGGATGGAGTGAATAATGGACATGAATTTTCCAGATCATGATGACTTGGTCTTCACCTTGCATTTGATTGCTTTTAGACTCTTGTACAGACCTTGTACAGGAGTCACTCTTGACTTTTGGACAAACAAAATCAACAAAAATCTGTAAACACATACATGAAGACAAAAACAACAAAAACAAACACATGGGAAGCAGGAACAGTAGACTAACAGTAAACAGTCTTCTGGGGTTGAATACCAGCACAATGGCCTGGCCTTTACATGGCTTTAGTCATGGCTGATCATGACAAGGCCCTCCAACAGGTGCTTCCTCCTGTGCAGTGGATGAGGCCAGGCGAAACCAGGAGGGAATCAATCCTAGGCTTGAGCTTCTCTACCGCACACACCCACCATGGTAACTGCTTGTCTTTCTATATGACTGTTGAGAGAGTACTGTTAACATTACACTGGTGGTAATGATGCAGCCAAAAACGTGAAAGTTTAACCAAGTGAAGTTGGTTGCTATGAGTAATGCAAGCCATTGATCCATTTAAAGTTCCATTATTTTTCCCCAACTTTGACTCTCACTTTGACTCCCCACCTTTGATTAAATAAAAACAGTCCTGCCCAAGTAGCCAACGTTTGAAAAGACAGATATAACTGAAATGCAGGTGCACAGTAATGCATAGATGCATCACAGCAACAACACGAACGTCATTCCAAAACGTTTTTGTGACAAGAGAAAACGGTTTAACTTTTTAAACACAATTTATTGCTACCAATAGCCCCGTCACCCTTGAGACAGACAGCGGTGTACAAGTACAAGAGTTATTGGCAGGCCATGTCAAAAAGAGCAGTCTTGGCATTCCAAGCACACTCTCCATGAAGGCGTCATTTAGCACAGGAAGGAATGCAAGGCATGTCAACAGCCAATGGACCTGGTATACGAGGCAGTCAGCACATTTTCCCCAGTACGGGTGGCACTGACCAGTAGCCAGCTAGTGAGGCTCTCACAGGAACCACCAGCTGTGATACGAGGAGGAAATGTACAGCGTACAAGGGGGGTACTGTAAAGAGCTTTGCCAAGGGGCCAAATCTCAGGCCCCAGTCCTGCCCAGCTCCTGGCTCTGGTCCACCACTGGATGTTTTTTGTTCAGGAAGAGAGGTGGCCCGTGGTCAGTGTCATTGTTGAGGTTTGTTTAGACTCCGAGTAGCTGGGGTTGAGCTACTGTGAATCACATCCGTTTTGTGATCATCACATGATGTAGACACACCAGGAAAAAACAACCTGTTTGTGTGTAGAGTGTGTGTGCACAAATGCATGGGAGAGTGTGAGAGAAAAGCTTCCACCAACACAAAACTAGGGATGTGCATTTCAAGCAAAAGTACGATTCAATAATCACTATAATCACAAATAATCACTGGGAACTATTCGATTATTAGTCGTCCCCCACCCCGCTGCTGCTGCACACACACACACACACACACACACACACACAGAGGGAGGCCCATTTGTGATTTTCACAGTTCCGCTTTTGTCAAGAGTTTTTCAACACTTGTTAACACAGTGCGCAGCTCGCTTGGATTATCGTGGTATAGTTTCACCAGTTTTGCAGTAATAGACTTTCTTGGTGGGACCGTAAACTCGCACTCAACAAATTCCATCAAACTTCGACAACCCTCGTCTTCGACAAAGCTGACGGGAAGCATGTCTTTCGCTATCAGTTCCACACAGAACTTTGACGACTGCAGTAGTCTTTGCAAATCAATGAATATCATCCTGGCGCGGGCCTGCCCCCCCCCGAAAGAAACGCACTGCGCTCCGCAATGTGGTGTACAAGTACTCACTGTTTAACACGGGAGCTCCACCTGTGGTGTACAAGTACTCACTGTTTAACACGGGAGCTCCACCTGTGGTGTACAAGTACTCACTGTTTAACACGGGAGCTCCACCTGTGGTGTACAAGTACTCACTGTTTAACACGGGAGCTCCACCTGTGGTGTACAAGTCCTGACTGTTTAACACGGGAGCTCCACCTGTGGTGTACAAGTACTCACTGTTTAACACGGGAGCTCCACCTGTGGTGTACAAGTACTCACTGTTTAACACGGGAGCTCCACCTGTGGTGTACAAGTACTCACTGTTTAACACGGGAGCTCCACCTGTGGTGTACAAGTACTCACTGTTTAACACGGGAGCTCCACCTGTGGTGTACAAGTACTCACTGTTTAACACGGGAGCTCCACCTGTGGTGTACAAGTACTCACTGTTTAACACGGGAGCTCCACCTGTGGTGTACAAGTACTCACTGTTTAACACGGGAGCTCCACCTGTGGTGTACAAGTACTCACTGTTTAACACGGGAGCTCCACCTGTGGTGTACAAGTACTCACTGTTTAATACGGGAGCTCCGCCCACGGTGTATGCGTTGGTGTGTTTAAGCCTTAATAGCATATAGCCTTAATGGCATGTTTACTGTATAGTAGCATCTAGCGGCTAGCCCATCTAGGAACTAGCCCCATCTCAGCGCTGTAGCAAATGCTATACTGCTTTCGTGCGGAAGGCGCCGGTAAAAACAAGGGAAAATATACTTTTTAAGACGAGACGATAGTCGCATAAACTATTCGATTTTTTATAATTTAATGACTATTCGAATATTCGAAAATCATAACCCAACCCTACACAAAACAGATTAAACAAAATAGTATACATCAAACAACCAATACCAGGAATTACTTTATCGAGCTAAAACATGAGAGCTTCATCTCATCATCCACATCTGTGTATTTCCATAGTCTAGTGAGCTCATGCTCCTTCAGCTTTCAATGCGGAAAGTCCAGACTGAAAGACGGGTTCGAGTCTACTTCCAGGATTGTTTGTCTTCGCTGGCAAAGCGAGCAGCGATTACTCATGTGTGGATCTTCCTGACAAACACGTGGCCCTATTATCCCCCCCGCGAGGCAAGGCCTGCATCCTGGTATATGGAATGCACTGTTTAGTTTTGACTTAACAAACACCACGAGAAGGACGTGCATTTGGACATGCCTGGTCCATAGTCGCTCTGGTGACTGGACCAGAACATACAATCAAACTACACACTTCACGCCCTGGGCCTGTGGTCTGGCGAGACCAGAGATCCTACTTTACCATCTCTGATCAATGATGAACACTGCAATAAGAGACAGACATAAATGACATGCCCAAAATATGGAACATGGAATTCATTCCCAGCTAAACTGAACCTGAACCTGAACCTAGCTAGCCACAATGTTCCAACAACGTTCTACATCTCACTTTCATTTAGGACGAATGAAAAGCAAATGAGACAGAGCAGTTTACTTCATAATAAGACGTTTGAAGGTTCGCTGTTTAGTCTGCCGAGATGACACTCACAGTCAATTCCACTATACCCACACAACACCCAAACACATTTTTGGAATACCTCATGCATCCTTTCCGGATGCGCATGCTACGTTCCTCATTAAAGCAGGGATTTCAGAAAAAACGCAGAGTTGAAAAGGACACAGTTCTTGACAAGAGAAATGACGCAAATGTTTACAGTCTCGTCAAGTCGGGTCAAATTCCTTCATCTGAGGAAGTTGAGCCTAGGGGAGCAATTTGTTTAAGGGTAAGGGTAAAGATTATTAAGTGTATATCCAATTTCATTAGAACTAAGATTAGTATACCATAGGATTTGGACTACCTTGTTATCTCATGGTAAGCAGATACATAAATGATAGAATGGTATAATAATCCAATACACATGTGGTAGGCAACGAAACTAGCGAAATAGAGCGAAAATAGAGGTACAGGCCTAACAACAACGTTGAACTTTATTTAATTGGAAGACGGTACGATATAGCATTAAATATAATATTAAGTAACTAAAAGAAAATTCAAAATTCAGTTTTTTCATAAATAGAATGCTAGATATCTAAATTCAAAAAAACATTATTAATGGGAAGGTACTTGAAACCTCAGTTTTAACTTTAACAAACGATACCAAGTAAAAGTCCTTTCAGATTTATCAGGTCATATGAGGAAAACAATGACAAAAAGCATGCAATAACAAATTCATTCACTACCATTTTTATTGATAACATATGTATGCCCACTGTAATGTATTTGATTGTTGACATTAACCTAGGCAATGCAAAAACTAACAACAAATATCAACGTGATATATCAGAATCAGAAATTCAGGATATTTGCTTTTTCATTAGTAAATTAGCAAACACAATGACAATGTGTTTTTTTTAATCCATTTTGACTTTTATAAAGATATTTGAACTAGATCACTTGTGTTTGTATTTGTAAGAAATTTACAACTGAGGCACAGACTGTTACCAAACTCTGGCTGATTTAGTAAATCAGTACCTAAAAAAATGTTCTTTCTAACTTAATTGATTTTCCCAGGATTTTTCCAGTCCTTTAAAGGCTTGGGCCCATTCCACATCTTAGGGAAGGTTTAATTCTGTTATGCTGCAGACGTTATTTTGACTAATAATTTTTTAACTGAATTGACAAGCTGAAAAATATTGACTTGCCGTTAGACATATATTAGTGAAGACGGCAAGAATGAGTCTGCGAGCACAATGTCTGCAGGCTTTGTGTAATTCACTGACCCTGATGTTGAATGTTGAACTTTTTTGGAATGCGTTTGACCCATTGGCCAAAGAACCCTCTTTCAAAACCAAAACATATTATTCTCAACTAGGGCTGCAACGATAACTGCATAACTACGATCATGTGATGCCTACTGTTGGGTTGAGCTCATAACAGTCATCATTGCAAATTGTGGATTCATTTTATGTATGCTGGTGAAGTTACAAGAGTGCATACGGTGTGTGATATGAAATATGAATCATTGTTTAGTTGTCATCATTGACTGTCTCCCATCGAATGTTCAAGGGCTTCTGGAGAAACTGAACTTCAGTTGCTCGTCACTTCATCTTCGTTAGTCCATAGTCCAACATCCGGGGGATTTATGTTGTGTGTGTCTGATTACTATTCATTATTTCTAGGCTTGAGTAGCTTGTGATAACGTTCAATTTAATATATACACACACACACACACACACACACAGTATACAAACATCAAAGACAAGCATAAAGTAAACAGTTGGGGTTAGATTTGAATTGCAGGTGCTTATAACGAATACACTTCTGTTGTGTGGTAATGTCTATGCAGTTGACGGCCACTAGTTGGTTGACATTAGCTTCGACAACGGCCACCCATCTAGTATCTAAGCCAGAGTAGACTATTTTGGGACATTTTGGGACTTTGAGCCAGACGACAAGGGGCAGATTTGGCGAATTTGGACAAGGATCTTTCCCACAACAACATACATCAAATCTAAGATCACATCTTAGAATGAACCATCCTGCTATGTTGCTTTATCACTGTGGCAAGAAAAGTCCATGCTGTCCCAGCCCTAAACACACGATAAAATGCATAGCCACCCGTAAACATCACCACAGTAAAACAACCAGAGACCTTGTATCATCAACATTATGTAGGCCTACATAAACATTTATAGGTAGACAGATATATCAGTTTTCTGTGCATTACAGAAATGCAAAATTTAAAAAAGAGACAAGAGTCAATGTTTAACAAGGTGTTGTCAGAAGAAATATTCAGAGCAAAATAGGTTGCAGATACAGCCATAATGTCACCAGGGAATACAGATTGGTATATACTGTATATAGTGGGGCTGTCCAATGTTAATGCAATAGTAACGCGTTCGTTGAAACACCATTTACATTCATAAACATTCATCTTTTAACGCCTTAATGGAGGTGTATTTCACGTGGGGCAAAAAAGGATCATGAGACAGCTCGAGTGGAACAAAAATGTAACTTCAGTTAACTTCATGCAAATGAACGCATAGCGTGGCGCACATTTGTGTTTGACCAGGACTCGTGTTGAATTTAAATTTGAAGCACTTCCACTGATTGTAAACACCCACAAGACATTGCATCTGGCCGGGCCGCGGGTGCACGCCGCTACGTTGGGGGTTGTGTTCTCGAGCATGGCTAAAGTTTAAAACACACAAAATGACGCACCACATCTTTTTGGACTGTAATGCAAATCTATTGGTTAGTGCGTTAAGCCATGCGGCAGGCGTCAAGGTAGAAATAATTTGCAGACATTGTAATCCTCGTCTTAAATACCAGACCGCAACGTCCGTGAGCCTGCTGTGGTTCGCTTTCGCTAATAATACATTGATACACTCTGAAAATGGTAGTTTAGTAATGGGAATACTGCATCCAACTTCAAAGCGAGTCCCCTCTGCGGCGACAGGTCAGGCGTGGTGGGCTTGTGTTTGCCATGAGTGATTTGAGCATACTGGTTTGGTATGCTTGACCTGTATGGGTCCCTGGATTGTTTCAATCTGTTGTTTTGTGTTAATGCTTAAAAGAAAGGCTGGACACATTACATTGTGTGAGCCGGCTGAAGGTCAATAAAAAGGTTTCACAGTGTTGCTTCTGAGAGTAAACACATAGTATTTCATTTCCATTATTATTATTCCATTGAGCTGAGTTTTTCTAAATCAGAATGTTTTTCTTAAATTTAGACATTTTACAGACGATACAGCCTATTTGTAGAGTTATGCATATTTTAACTGCTGGGGATGTCACCACTACTTGTATGTAGTTTAGCAGACAATTCTATCCAAAAGTTGAATAAACACTTTCTACACAAAGGGGCAATTTGATACACTATCATAGCCTATTGCTTGACTATGAAAGTATCAGTGTCTTGGGTTTGATGCAGACAGGGATGGGACGCCAATGAACATCCTGTGGGAATGGTTGGGTGCCATCCATAATGAGTCTGATGACACAGGTACACCAGGCAAATACATGTGCAGAATTCATTCAATGCTATCTTTGTGGAAGTATGACGTATTTTTATAAGATAATCCTAAAGGTTTAAGCTTTAAAGCAGAGATAACAACAAAATATCTCTGGTTCCGTTTGTCTGCCTACCGAGTAACTAAAACAGTAATAGCTAAATTTCATGTGTGATGAATCTGTGATTCAAATAAACCTTCGCTTTAGCCCTTGAAGGCCTACTCATAAAGTACAGGAGGAACGTATTGACCTCTAAAACCTTCCGTGGCAGACAAGAGTCTAGCGTGTTCATATAATCGTCACTTGCCTGAAAAGATTGGAAACACATTTTTCCTGGCACGCGTTGTAAATGCTTTTCTTGGTGCATTCTTCATCTGTGATTATTTAGTTCGCTGGGGGCCTGTTGTGACCGCAGAATGCTTTTCGTGCTTGGCCCCTTCCACTTGTTTTGTTTTTTGTACAGATGTATCCCTTAGTGTTTGTAAATGAGTCATTTCTTTGTTGAGTGGAGAAAATAATGGTTTACATACCAACCCAAAACAAAGCCAAAATACAGACTGCTTAGTGGGTCTCTTAAACACTATGGTGTATCTTCATTAAACCCTTCAAAGCTGGAATCCTCTGTCATTTGGCTCCACATCAAAGTTGGTCATACACTACTCAGTTGGTGGGCACACTTCAGGAAGCCCCTATCCTAACTCTATAGTATCCTACTTTAGTTTATTAAGCATATGTTCACATATTGTTTATTTTTCATGAGCATATTGTTTCATCACAGAACAATCGTTCAACAACAATTGGAACAAAGTATGTGCACAAATTGTTATACATTACATGTGAATTGTACAACCAAGTACATACTCCATCCATTGTAAGTACATCCTGTGCATGGGTGTGTGTGGTGTATTATATCTGAAATAATTTTCAGCATGACACATGCAACGAGGTATGCCTGAGGATCTCCTCAGCAGAAGGAATACAGAAAAACGCACAGGAACACACAGGCCAACCGTTACATCGGTCCCCCAAAACATCTGCAAACACTAAGCAGATAGATTTGGCCTCACGCCGACAACCCTTTTCTATATTTAACAGAGGCTGCTCTGAAAGAGCTCTTAAAATGATGACAGTGTGGCGACACCACCATGGCTCAAGCCTCATAGACAGAGATGAGACGGCTAAGCACTGCAATGTGTCTTCAAACTTTCACAATACTCATTTAATTGACATGGCATCATTTAGGCCCTTAAAAAACTGCAACACATGCATAGTACGGCACGGCATAAGGAACTTGTATGTTTTCAGTGTGTGTTATTTTGTGAGCCAGTGTTGTACTATACGCTGTTGGGCCGGATGTGTTTAACAAACAGGCATTTATAACAGGTGGAATTAACCACCTGGTCTGCACAATCACGAGCTCCACCCATACAGCATGGTCTGTACGCTTAGTATCCAATGAAACCAGGCACAATGAAGCTGACAGTGGAAACACAACCCCAAAGCGTGAGCATGGGTTCCAGTACAGTACAGGT
Source organism: Bathygadus melanobranchus (assembly GCA_900302375.1). NCBI lineage: Eukaryota > Metazoa > Chordata > Actinopteri > Gadiformes > Macrouridae > Bathygadus > Bathygadus melanobranchus. Next base: position 10,243 of record OMKP01023009.1, read on the forward strand.
CAACACTCACTTAACTTGTAACCACTAGGAAAACAAGGACCCTGAAAAATAATACATTGAATAGCTTCAGACTTTTTAAAAATTCCATAACCCACAGATGTGGTTTTCATTCATCATCCCATGAAAACACTCCACATCCGTCTGAGAAACAACGCTAATAAACAAAATAAACAAAATACTAATTAGTGGACTTAGTGGAAAACAATGTCTCATTGGCAATCTGTCGACATCAATACATATATCATATATGACTTGAATGATTCTCACCCCAGCAACTTCAAACTGCTTTTAGATTTTCTTTTTGTTTAACTTTAGGCTCATTTATATTTTATCATTTGACTAGTGAAGTATAGAGTGACTCAAAAATGGTCATGGTTTCATGAAAACATGAAAATCAAATGCTTTGCAAACCTGTCGATACTTTATTAACTTCGTCAATATGAAAATTTGCTCTTATTCACATATTATTTATTGATTGTATTAACAAAATCACAATAAGTGTGACCACAATCAGATAAAAACAGGACTAGCAAATCCCATTTGTTTCTATTTTAATTATATATAAATGATATTATACAAGTATAAGACATTAATAATAAACACCTCCATCTACTTGGTCATATCTTCATTACTAATAATTGTTAGCTTGTTTTTTGGCCAGAATTAAAAACTGGCCAAATTAAGTAATTCCCATTCCTCCAATCATATCTAAGATAACAATTCAAGTAGAGAGAAACGGTTGGACTGCTCTAAAGACCAGCAGAACTGTTCACTGCTGTATCTGACCTCAACCTTCACATGCAGTTCTCTTAAGATACAAATAAGAAAACATGCAATGTGTTCTATCATTATAGTAATAGACCCCCTGTCATGGACCATTCACCCCAAGTGGACGTCAACCTAGACAAGTGAGAGAATATAAGACTATATAATTCCTTAAAAAGAAAGATAAAGACAGACCAGGCACTGGGAAAGAGATAGAGGATGGAACTAAGAGAAGAATCAGAGTGGGATTACCCAATTAGAGATGGGGATGAAATCAACTTCTGAATAAACAATTGTTACAGAAATTTTGTTGAAACAGGAAATGCCAATATCTGATCCACATGCTATAAAGGACAAACATGTGTCTTTGAAACATGGGAAGATTTTGAGGGGGTCCAAACTCTCATTCCATATAAAATGAAAAACACCCGACAAACAACTCACTTAAAAGAGGATTACTCAATTAAACTCAAACCTCAACCTTTTTTAGAACTTGTTTGCTACAAAGAAGGCCAAGTTCTGATCTAGCCGTTATAGAGCCATGCTGAAGCATATACCGTGAAGGAAGTTGGTAGGGCTGGCAGACAGGACGATGAAGACAATCAGGAAAGTACTGTGCAAACACTGCACTACAGAGACACATTCATGTCAAGAGTTCTTCTCAACCGCTGTCCAATTACCGCATACCACAAAGGAATTGGACAACGATGGGTATTGTAAGGTCAACAGAATAATCCTTTTTAAAACACTGGTTGGAATACAGACAACAGGATTCATAACTTACTGATCCATATTTATACTTCTCATAAATGTGTCTCAATCCTAAATAAAGTTTTCTTTGACTCCAAATAGCAAAATCAGTCACAGTAGTATGTTAATTGGTTAAGTTAATGGGACTTGGTTATGTTAAAAATGGTTATGTTTCAGTTTCTATTCAAAGTACATCGGTTTGAATTGTACTGAGATAATAGGATGCCGTTACTCACCATCTCTACACCCTGAGGAAACGCTGTGCCCTCCCAATCCTTCTTAGGGAAGCGCTGAATAATCTTTCCACATCCCTCTTCTGAGCCTAAGGAGGAAAACAGATGAACATTAGTAGATTTGCAAGAGCTTTACTTTAATAACAGTGAATCCATTGCAACTTTTGGCATCGGTACCTACCTGATGTTTAACCAGTTTATTTGTATAGGCCCAGAGCTGACAACAACCCTAATAACCCTAACCTGGCATCAACTCCATCCAAAACACAGTGGGAAGAGACGGTTGTTTATTACAAAAAAACAACCTTTAAGATGGATGGGACACGGATGGGGGATGGGATCTAATTTGAACTGGAATCAAAATGATATTGTACAAAGACTATTGTGATATTACAGAACCTCCAATAAATAAATAAAATAATGTAACTGAATTGGTATTGACATTTTGTCCTGAAACATCTGTGTTCAACAAAATCAAGGCTGATTTGCATGTGTACTGCATGGTTTGGCTGGTTCTGTCTCACTGTCACTTAACACTGATGTTTTAGGAAAGAATATGTAAAAGAAAATATTTTAATGACCAAACCAAGACTGTAAACCAAGACTTTCGGACAACAATGGATAGTGGATTTATATATCCTTACTAAAGCATTGTCCCAATATAACAATTCTATTTTGCACAGGAGGGGGGAAAAATATATTGGTAGGACAAGACGTTAAATGAAAATAGTAGTTTCTTGAAAAATTGGAAAAAAAATTCTGCCTAGAAATCGTAGCCTAATTGTGAGTGATTACCATTTGAAAGATAGCAGCAGAGGTGGTGGCAATGTGGTTGTAAGAGCTAGAGTCAGTATTCCTGAGAATAGGTCAAAGGGATCCACATGGACAACAATCATACAATTGTAGCTCAGTTAGGCATTTGGCGTCAGGACATGAAAACAGAATAAATCAGAGAGCCAGCAGACAGTAAATGGCTGTAGATGTTCTGCCGGGGGAGAAGACATAGGAGCCTCCTGTCAGCATTAATCTGCGAGATCTCGGTTTATAATCCAAGATATGTTCAGCTACAGTTTTTATTAGTCTACTGCTAGCATTTTTTGGCTGTCTTCAACCTATTTATTTCCCTACTGTATAGTGAATGAGATTGCGATTTCAGACACGGCCGTAGTATACACTCACGTAGGAGGGCAGCAAGCATAATGCTCAGCACCACAAAAAGATTGACTACATAGTAAATGGTTTGTGCTCTGCTGCATCATCAGTGTTTAGTCTATTGCATATAACAATAACCTGTATCTAAGAACAAATGGCCCCAAAAACCACCAAAAGGTTCAAAGTAAACCAACATGGAGTTTGGTTTTTCTATTTGGGCCACAACCGTGACAGCTTTGTTTCTTGTTCTCTCACTTAATTGTGTGAATGACATTAATAGAGAAATAAAAATGCATCTAGCCACATCTTACTGGCTCCCTGACATTTGACTTAAATTGAACTGATGCATTGCTCCGGCATGTTCACTCAAAGTCTTAGTGTAACTTAAGAACAACTTAAGTTATTAAGAGAGAAAGAAAGAAAGTTATTGGGGTTCAATTGGAAGTCTATACAAGAACCATAAAAACCGCCAGAGAGGTTCAAATAATGAACGTGAAATGGATCAGTACAGAACACTGAACATAGACACTCACTCTTTTGAAAACTCAAAGCAGATTACAGGAGAGAAGGGGAGGGTGGCATTCAGTCAGGTATGACGGTCCATGAGAAGTTACATAGAGAGGTAACCCAATTTATTCAGCCGGTTATTCAGCCCCCTATTCCTGCACCGTCTGAGGGACAGTCCCAGGGTTGTTGAGCTAACGCTGCACTGTACTGGAGTGGGTGCTGCTGACACAGTGGACCCTGGCCTTTGCTTGGGAGAGCCTCAACCTTGTAACAAAAATCTAACATGGATCACATTGCCATCTTTCAGATTGACACAAATCTCCTAAAGACAAAAAAAGAAAGCACACAAGGCCACATATGGCCGACTCTGCAAAACAATGGAAATAATGTTCCATGTTATGTTAACATGTTATCAATTATCATGTCAAGGACTTATGACACACAACTGACATTGGGTTTTTAAAAATCAATACAAATATATATATTTGATAAAAGCTAAATAAAAAAAACAAGACATTTAATCCAATTAGGACACAAATTGTCAGAATTCCCGAAAACATCTTTTAGGATTGTTGCACAATGTGCTGTTTGTCACACTTTATTGTCTGACAATATGACTTCATTTCAAAATGGTTTTAAGATGTTAGTCATGCATTCAATTATATTGATATTATAATTCTCCTGGGTAAGGGGAATGGGAGAAGACACTTATTTGTTCTATTTTTATTTTGCAACAAAATTAGTAACATTAACTTCTTTAACTTTCTTGGTGTTTTTTGGTCAGCCAGGGTAATATCCAGCCATTTCTATATGACAGGCTTTTCCATTGAGAACAAATGTGTGTAAAAACTGAAGCTACATTTAGTTCAGTAACAAACAAATCCTATCCCCGCTAAATGTTCTCTTTAAAATCTCATCTACAAGTTTACAAAAAACGATTGGATTTTCATGTTCAGCTTAAATAAGCATACAACTTCTGGCAAAAATCATGACGATGGAATTTTCACCGGCAAGAAACTTGGCTCATGGCCTGGTTAAAAGATGTTTGTACAAAGAGCAGTTTCACCTGCTCTACCTCATCACCCTGACATAACTAAGTGGGCAACCATAGCTTTGCTTTCCTTCACTATCTGGCTCAAGCCAGCTGTCAACAACAGCTTTAAAATATTGACCTCTTTTTCTTTTTGGGTGTTAATGTGGTGTTTGTTTAAATAGGATAGCCAGCAGCTACATTGTTCAACCGAAATGAAGTGCAGTTCATGTATCGTACAATGTGAGTACTGGCAGGTCGCAGGGTTAAAGTCCATCTCACAGTTGTGTTTTCCTTTAAAACACTCGGTTCTGTTTCACTGTACATCATACCAAGTTAAATTGTTTACCAAATGAAAATAGCCAAATGATCA
>OMKP01023010.1:0-14947 GCA_900302375.1 Bathygadus melanobranchus
AAAGCGACACGTTTGAAATAATTAACCATCGAACGACAACCTTGTAAAGACCCTTGTCGCGCGGCGCACAAATCGGCCGTATATAACGTCCGATTGATTCCACGTCGCCTTCCCGATCCGATCATTACTCAGAGAAGAAGGATCGCGTGCAATTTTCTGTTTTTTTTTGTGTTTTTTTGACTTCTTTCATTCCTTTCACAGCTCCGCAGTCCTGGGTTCACCCACCCTGCCTTCACCCGCACCTTCTCGCCCGCTCCACCCCATCAACTCACCCCATCAATCAGCGCGGGATCAATAAGGATATGATTATGTTTGAGCAATGCGAGTGTTAATCACCGAGACACTGCGTCTCTCAGCCCCGCTGGGGTCTCGATAGAAACCGCCCGCAGGCAGACAGCCGAGGTGGAGCCGCGGCAGCCATATTGAGAGCAGCCATTTATAATGCATTTCACATATCAAATATCTCCCACGGTGAAAACTGAGGTTGGGACAGACATAATATTAAAGTTATTTATCTTCAAGCTCGCCCCCAATATTTCTTTCTTTTTTTACACTTCAGGGTATCAGTTATGGTTATTATAATAACACGCAAGACTATATACAGTATATATATATATATCTAGTATTACCCAAAAATGATTTCAAAAGTATAATTGATTAATGCTTTAATGGAGCAAAGCGCACAGAGTGTATGCTGTATTTTTTCACCCACTTTGTATAGGACTTAATTATGAATTACGGTTATTTTGGACGAGGAAATTCAACAACATACGTAGCTTGGCATCTGTTTACATGTATTTCTGTTTAGCTGATATAAATAAATGTACAGTGGCGTTTCTGTATCTGTATACGTTATACATTTTTCCGTCAGCACATGTCATTAGGGATTTCTAACCCCTGCTATTATTTGTATTATTGGTGGTGGTGGTGGTGGTGATGGGAGCTGGAGGGGAGGTGGGATTCATCTCCCTTAACGCTCCCACTGAATAACACCCTTACTGGGAGAGAACCAGGGGTCCCAACAGACAGCGCGGCGTCGGCTGGGTGAGGAGGTTCACGCGAGCGGTGCCGGTGACAGCTCGGATGGTCTCGTCGTTAGACCCCTCTGATTGGCATAATGAGGTTAGCGCCGCGCCACAACGGAGGAGGCTATCAGCGGGAATTAGCATCATGTCAACACCGTAATGATCAGCGGTGTCAGCGTGCTTCATAGTCAAGAAATGGGAAGTGTGTGTGTGTGTGTCTGAGTGTGTATGTATATTGATATATATATATATATATATACTGAGGGAGTGTGTGTGTGTGTGGAGTAGCTAATAGTCCTTGGTCAGGTCCACCTGGTTAGTCAGAATTTGAAGTGCAAACGGCATGAAGCTACCATTAGCGATGTTATTTCTGAGAGAAAGTTCAGTCTCTGTGAGTGTGTGTGTGTGTGTGTGTGTGTGTGTGTGTGTGTGTGTGTGTGTGTGTGTGTGCGAGAGCAAAATAGCAGCAGCGCTGGCAGACAGATTTGAGGTGACAAGGCACTCTCAAAGCCCCTGTCATGGGGGGCTGAGATGTGAAGAAGCCTTTACCATCAGGGAAAGAGAGAGAGAGAGAGAGAGAGAGAGAGAGAGAGAGAGAGAGAGAGAGAGTATGGTCTTTTGAAGAAGCTTGTCATTTGTGACAATTTGTTATTTTTCACCCTCGCCCCCCCACCACCCTCCCTCCACTTTTCCGATCGTATTTCTAAATTAGCGAGCTATTTGCGGCGATCACTCGAACATCGGTTATCAGGGCGCTGAAACAACAAAGTCATTCAGTCATTATGACTCAACGTGACACATTTGTTAACATTTGCAAAGTAACATCAAGCAAAAAACAAAAAAAAGTCAAAGGGTATTCTGTGAAACACTTAAATCCACACTTGTGACAAGACTAACCCTTACCTTTCACACCTTTATTGGGGCGTGTGTTTTTCTTTGCAAAGGGCAAACTGTGAAAATCAAGAAAAGACTAAAGACTTAAATACTCCTGCACACAGATTAGGCAGAAGAGCAAGGCAAACAACGTGACGAATGACAAATGAAAGATGACAGTGTAAAAGATGGTAAGGTGGGCTAAAACAAGACAAACACTAACACTAAGGGTTGAAGGATAAAGATGGTGGTGTTTCAATAAAATCCATAGTGAAGACCAGCTAGCATTATACCGTAATGCTAAAAACCTACGGGCTGTGTGTGTATGTGTAACAATAATTAATTATAGCTATTTCCATGAATAATAATGAATTGCTAATATAAAAACAAGCTGACATTTGGGTCCACTTTGCATGTGCAGCTGTGTTATTTCTAGCCCAATCTGTATTCATAATTCCATTATAACTCTTCTTTAAATTATGACATATTGTACAGAATTCCAACACGAGACAATACGCACGTTTAATACAAACAACGGCATACCTTTTGAAAAGCTTTTCTCACAGGGATAGTGGAAATGAGGCATTGGCAATTCATCGCAATGTGTGGTGTGTGTATATATATAGCACACACACACACACACACAGGGAGACGCATGCCGCCCACTCTCCTGCATGGTGTGGCAGTGTGTGTCCAGCCCACCCTGGAAGCATCAAGACGTTTTAATGTGGTAATTAAGAGAGTCCCCTGGGTATGCCGTGCTCTCTGGGAGCCTCCCGACGAGACCCTAATGAACGGAAGGCCAGGCGCGAGGCAAGGGTGCAGGCCCACACACAACCACCAGCCGCTTGACGCCTTAACGACATCAGGATGCCCCTCACCGCTGCCACACACACACACACACGTTCAGTGAACACAACTACTACACACACACACACACACACACAAACATACACATACTTTAGATATACTCATGCAACTTTGCTTCACACACACAGTCTTCACTGTCTTTATATACACACATACACACTTAGATATACTCAGGCAACCTTGTTTCACACACACACACACACACACACACACACACACAATTAAACTGAAATTTTTATGTCCGGGCACAAACACACACACAAATAAACATTCTTTACTCACATGCACACGCGCACACACACACACACACACACACGGATAAACACTTCCACACAAGACACCAGTCTGCCCCAGCCTCCCCAGGGAGACATCAGACCGGTAGTATGGGCTTGTTTTGGCCTCTGACAGGTCTTTGTGTTTCTCTGCTGCTTTTGTTAATCTTCCCCACCGTACGCCTTGCTCCATATCTTGGGGCTGCTTCGCCGCGTGTGTGTCTGTGTGTGTGTGTGTCTGTGTGTGCATGTGTGTGTGCATGTGTGTGTGCATGTGTGTGAGAGAGAGGCGAGTCAGAGACAGGGCAGGATGTAATTGAGCAGGCATTAGTCGGTGTCCAGCTGAGCGTCGGACACACGGTGAGCCAGTTCATTTGGCTTGAAAGAGCTGCTCCTCTCGTCTGTGGAACGGTGGCAGGGGGTGGGTGTGTGTGAAATGATGAGGCAGGAATGCGATGTGTGTGTGCCCACTCTCCAGCGGCTTGGGTCACTTTTTTCAACTTTGGCAAGAAAGGTAGAAGTTTGGAAAGTCTCTGAAAGCATGTGAGGATGAGTGGAGGGCCGAGGGAGCGGTGAGGGGACTCGTTGGAACAGACGGTTGTTTTGCCAACAGCTGGCCTGAGTGAAAGACGCCGCTACTGTCCGGACATTCAGATCCCTGTGATCCGTCTCTATGTGGGTGTCCTGAGGAGCTTCTTCCTCCCCCATGTTGACCAGCAAACCGAATAGTTATACGGTTTCTAAGAGTTTTCAATGTTGCTGTTGCAAAGCCAGTCGGCTTCAGTGTTCCTCAGACCCTAGCAATTACCAACACAGGACCTGCATTTGTTTCCAAACATTCGCGAAGAGTGTTCCCCGAAGAGGTGAAGTGAAATTGTTGTCATTTGGATCAACCACGGATTATTGTTTCTGGTTGTTAGCAACATGGCTAACTGCTAGAAACCCTGATCTCGGTGTTATGGTCATGCAGAGTAAAACATCCAGTAGTATTAATAAGTACACTAGTTGCTACTGTTACTTACTGATCAAGAAGAAATAATGCCAACTGAACCTCTTCAAGCCCCGGAGCTCTCTCCATCGAGTGAATGCCTGTACAACGTTCACTCTTGTTTTGTCGCATCTTCCATCACCCTCCCTTCACCTTCTTTGCCTCCTCCGTCAACTGGCTTTTTCTTTTAACGGGTACAATTCCCACAGTTGCATCAGTTGTTATACCGAGATACGGAGGGACCCAGGGTTCATTTTAATATCTGGCCCCAAGCCGGCCCAAAACCTAGTTGGAGTGACCAGTGCATCCGGCCCAGATCCGTTCTCATTAAGATTGGACTGCATAGTAAATATCATTGTAGCCATATTCCGAATCACATGATAATACAGTTTTAATTTGAATGGGACCCAGCCTTAATTTGCATACTACTGTGTCCTGGCACTTCCATGCTCTGCTCTGTATACTATAATATATACACACAGATGTGGCGGAAATCTTAGAACTCCAACCGTGGGTTCGTCAACCTTAATGTCAATCATCAACAGACACAAGAGAATAATTCCATTAGTAGATTTAATACGCATACAGAGAGAAAGAATACATCAGTAATTACCATGAGAGACAGGATCAGACGCACCTGTGTGAGCAACACTTAACAATTACAATACAACAGAGAGAAGGAGATTGAAAACTAGGTGGAGCATGTTCGATGGGAGTATCAGAACTAGCAAGAAACCAACGTTGTGACCTGGCAACCAGGAATGCTTGTAACTTGTTCTATTCTAATTGCACTCTACCTTCAGCGATATATTGTTGTCTCCCTCTTTCGACAAATGTGTTACTTTTTTGTAAGTCGCTTTGGATAAAAGCGTCTGCCAAATGCTCTAAATGTAAATGTAAATGACCAAAAATCAAGTATAATCCCAAAGGCAGTAATAACAATAATAGATAATAATATAATATCTTAGTAGCTTATATAGGTCTAAAACTACTACAGTAAAACAATAAAAGCGTAAACAATAAAAGACATTTGGTTGAGCTAAGGCTGACCGCTTTAAAACAGCAGCACTGCACAACTGCACTGTGTAGGCTACTGTTTTAGTGCAGCGAAGAACACTTTTGTCTAGGTGTATTTCCTCTGTCACCCAGCCAATACACAAATGACACATGTACGTTTGCTGACACACGCTTGAAGTTACACAAGTCTCTAGCCGTTTACGGATATTGGCTACTTGTGCAATAAAAAATCTTCCACGGCTGTTTCACAACATTCACGACCCTCTCACAAATCAGGCAGATGATAATCTAAAGTCTGATGGCAGACAAGCTAAAATCTGTGTGAATGGGGCGTTTTCACTTTCTTTTCAAATTAGTTTGGACCAATCATGTTCCTGGGGCCGGGGGTCACGACTGGAAACAGCTTGACCGGTGTAACCACAACAAATGTGATATGGCTGACCAGTGATTGGAAAGGTTTATATGTCTGTTATATTTCGACAAATGTGTTACTTTTTTGTAAGTCGCTTTGGATAAAAGCGTCTGCCAAATGCTCTAAATGTAAATGTAAATGTCTGTAGATTATGCGACATGAAACCAGACTACACTCTCGCTTTAGAATGGAACCTGTTGGCTTAAGAGACGTTGCCCCGGCGCTGTGCACCAACTCGTCTACAGCAATATTGGAGGTCCAATTAAAAATATGGCATCCGAAGCGCACACTAAGGTTTCAGGAGAGAACACAACGGCAATGTTCCCATTAGCGATCTCACGGTCAGTTTATTCATGTCCCGCAGTGCGTATGCCCTTGCCATAAGGAATTTTACTTATTCTTCCATGTTAGCTATGGACTGATAACTAAAACAATAGCGTCTTGCCATTCTCTGTATCCTCCTTGGCCAGAAACGAACACAAACCAGCACTGATAAAAAATGTGTTTCTCTCCAACTCCGGGTGAATATCTCTCTAACAAAACAGGAAACCCTGTGTAAGTTCACCCCTCGTACTTGCTGGTTTCCGGGGCAGGAACTGTGTAGTCTCCCCCCAGAAGTTTGGCTATAGCATTGTCGAACTTCTGGAGCTGAGATTACACAACCTTGATGCAGAGAAATATGAACTGTGAAAGACATTTTTAAGGAGAGGGAGTGAGTAGAGGGTGAGCAAGAAAGGGGGAATCAGTAAGTTGAAGGAGAGAGATGGAGAGGAGTTAGTAGAGAGGGAGCTAGTAGAGAGGGGATAGAATAGAGTTGGAGAGAGGGAGCTAGAGAGTGAGAGGGAGCTAGTAGAGAGGGAGCTAGTTGAGAGGGAGGGAGGGAACTAGTAGAGAGGAAGCTAGTAGAGAGGGGAGAGAGTAGAGGTAGAGAGAGAGAGGGGGGGAATAAGTACGTCGAATGAGAGTGAGAGAGATCTAGAGAGGGAGAGACGGAGCTATTAGAGATGGAGAGAGCCATACAGTAAGATTTGAATAGAACAAGTTTCAAGTATTCATAATTGCTAGATTGACCTCTAGCTGGTAAAAGAGCAAGATAGCCAGGATAAGATGCTACACAATGCTAAGTACTATTTTAAGTGCCGGCACGTACAAACATACAGCATGCTACACAATGCACATACTATTTTAAAGTGCCAGGATGTAAAAACACAAGAAGTAAGTGCTAGGGATCCAAGAGGGAATGGTATTCAAGCCCTGATTGGGTAGGTGTGAGTGGGTTAGGGGGGAGAGGTGGAGGGTAAGGAGGGAAGCTATGCAGAGACCAGGTGAACTCTGAACAGGTGAGTCTTGATTTTCTTGTGGAAGCTGATGAGCGGTTCTGCTGTCCTGACATTGAATGGGAGCTCATTCCACCACTGCGGTGTAAGGACAGAGAAGAGTTGCAACTTGGCGGAGCAACGTTTGCTTGCTCTTAACGATGGTGGTACCAGCCAGGCCAGCTGAAGTTCCAGAGTGCTCGAGCTGGGGCATGGGGTCTGACTAATGCTTGAAGGTAGGTGGAGGCAGTTCCACTGACAGCCTTGTCTTGAATCTGATGTGAGCAATTACAGGGAGCCAGTAGAGGTTGAGGAAGAGGGGGTAGTGGAGGAGAGAAAAGAAGAGGAGCTAGTAGAGAGGGAGAGTGGGGAGAGAGTAGAGATGGAGAGAGGGAGCTAGCAGAGAATGAGCTAGTAGAAAGGGAGAGAGGGAGCTTGTAGAGAGGGAGAGAGGGAGCTATTAGAGAGGGAGAGACGGAGCTAGTAGAGATGTTCAACAAGAAATTGCGACTAAGATGTAGCGAGCGTCCTCTTAGTCGCTTGCGGCTACCTGCCATAGTCGTGTTTGGCGTTTAACACTAATGGTGCCAACTTTTGGTTTGCAATAAAGTACAATAACTATAGCTATACCACATGCAACATATGCTAATTGAATGTAATAAAAATGTCATAATAACTACGTAGCTAGCTTGCTATAGCAGTTCCTTACTTTGCCCAAAACCAGAAAAGGCGGCAAAAAGAAGAAAGATGAAAAGGCGTTTTCAATAAGCTGACAGTACCGCTAACATGCAAAACGTGAAATATTCCATAAAGATGGTAGTTGTTAATTAATTCAAAATAGATTTTGAAAGAGGAAATCACGATACGCTGCATCGCCGTTCCGGGAAGAATGAGGAGAGAATTGAATGCGGGTTTGGTCGGGTAGTTCAGGCAAATAGGAATTACGACTGTGGCCCAGATACACTCGACATGCGTTCAATGTCACAAAATGTCAAGGGGGTCGCAATCGTATCGCGGACGTGGCCCAGCTCCGCTCCAGTGCTGCAGGACCGTACGTGATCTGCCCGGCTTTAAGCCGGTGCAGGGGCAGATTTGGCTGCTATGTGGGGAGGCTTGTATAAACTGAACGCTGATGGTGTCATTATGCTATGACCATTACACTGTGCAATCAGCATTTACTTCATAATTAAAGCAAACAAGTTGACTTCTTCCACTTTAATACCACAGTTTCCACCTGAAATAGATTCTCAACACTCACACTATTTCTGCTCACAATGGAATCCAAGGGAGTTGATGACTGTAGTGCAGTACATGACTCTACCCCATTTATACCCAAAATACCATATTGACTATTGGTTATCAGGTATTATTCATAGATATAATTCTCTCAGCCATCACGTTTAGAACCCTCATCCCTGCACCACTCTTCCCAACAGCAATGAGCTCATTCCCACTGTCAGAATGGGGGAATTGCTCTGTTTTTCTAAGTCAATGGCGAGGTTTGTACAGTGTACAGTGTTGCGCTGCAACCCCACAAGAGGGTCCTATGGCTCCAACCTGACCGGGCAGGCGACCATTACGTGCAGAGTTTGTATGTTCATGTGGCGTTTCTCAGAGTGCCCCGAGGTGGTCCTGCCACACATCAAAAGACATGCATGTCTGATGGATTCTCTCCTAACGGTGCCCTTGACCAAGGCACCAACATGAGACCTGGAGTTGGTCCCTGGGTGCTGCTTTGTGGCTTCCCACTGCTTCCAAAGATGGGTTAAAAAGCAGAGGACAACGGTCCCCCTAAGGGAAACAGAGGAAACTGTGTTCTGTTATCTGACCTTCCCGGCTTGGTAAAGACCCTGTAATTCTTTATGTGTTTCTTTTAACTCTGTGTCTCTTTTGAATGCGTTCTAAATGGGTTTTAAGAATAAAGACGTGCACCCTGTTCAACAGACCAGGGTACTGCCTCAGTATTAAGGCTCGTTTCATTTAATGTGCTTTTTTTTTTAGTTTGTGGCCTTCTTTACACAGCATAATAAAGCTACTAGACCTGGAGCTATTCTGAGGAAATCGCCAAAAACAACTTCCAAAACTGAGATAAGCATATGTGTAAAACACAGAAAGTCAACACATCGAAAGAACAACTACGAGATCTTTAGAGACATTTTGAGACAATACAAATCATAACAAATTATGAAACGTGACATGCCGCACCACCTTTTTTCTCATCTTATAATCCGGAAACCGTTATGTCTGTGACGGTTACTGTGTCACTCCATGACAATGGCTCTCAGAGGGTCCTCTCACACCTGTTCGTCTAATGAGATAAACTGATTATGTCTGATTTGGCATAGCCAAGAACCGCTGCCCGTTCAAATACACACACACACACACACACACACGGACCATAAACAAAGCACCACTGGCTGTCACTACATTCCTGATAGACATGGCACCTGTCACAATAGTCTGGCTAACCTCCGTCGAGATGGCTGAAATATACTTTAACAGTCCAGCAGAAACAATCCTGAAGCCTGGTTCTCATTACGTGTCTCGTGGAGAGCACACAGTCTCTCGGGGACTATAATTGCAGCCCTCCAATATCTCTCCAGAATAGCTTAGTGCAGTTGGCAGCAATAGAATGTTATTTCTCTTCGCTGTGTGTAATTATGCCAATTGTTGATGCCTCAAATAGTCTGGCATACCAGAGATAGTATTTTCTAATACAGTTTATGAGGTTTCCAATATGAGGTTTTATTTTATTTTTTTCTGTTTTGCTTCAATCACTTTTAAACATATATTGTCTCAACAAAATTGAATAACTATGCTGAGATTAACACCGGAACAGCAGCACAAACTAAATAACAGAAAAAAAGACGCTGCCCATTTATATATGTATGTTACTAGATCATTTCTAGCCCAGAAATGCGGTGTTATGGAACTGTTTGTTGCCAGATTAAATGCTATTACGTAAAGCACTAATAATACTATTTAATAATAATAATAACAATTTAAGGATTAAGCATCCTTCCCATTCAAATGAATGTCTGAATGTCTTTACAGAACATCAGGGTAGAATTAGACAAACAAAACAAATTGAACAAACAAATTGAATGCAACCACAAATAGCTGCGCTATAAAAGCTTGTGCATTCACTTTAATAGCGTTGTGCATCCTACCGAGGTGCCTCCTGTCATGATATTAGCAGCCATTATCCGGGATGCAGGAGGGAGCTTGGGGAGATTCCTGCAGGGAACGCTACAGTACATTTAAGTGTTCACAAGAGTACAAGAGTGGAATGGAGGGAGCCTGCATATTTCATTTGAAATGGTTATCATGGATAGCAGTGCTCGGATGGCATAGCCATGGACACCTTAGATAGCAGGTCGTGTGGTAAAAGTGGAACGCGCGATCCTTGGCCCCTCTGGGTTCTATTTCAACACACCCGACCATAACCTGGTGAGCTGGATTTAGGCTTGCATGGTTGACACTGGCAGTAGCCTACCATTGGTCTGCGAATCGCTTGGATATTAGGGGTTCTTGTCAAAGTGCTTTAAGATGCCACAGCAGTAAGAAAAGTATTATAGCCACGCGGCCCTGGCGGTCTTTTAAAATTCAGGTGTCGGATTGAAGCCGTTCGGGAGGTTATATTCTACTCTATTCTCAAGTGGCCAGGAATTCACGCAGAAAATAGGATTTTATTGGCATTCACAGCTTATTCATGAAAACGAATACTGTACCTCAGTCCCCATATCCTGCAATTGTCAATGATGTTTGTCTTTTCGACATGTTTGTCAAATTAGATGGATCACACCGCCTACATCACCTGGACTATACAATTCAATAAAAGTGTGTCAAAGACTCAAGGGAACAACGTCTATGAAGAACTTTGACTAATTACCCACCACACTAACGAAAGGTCCAACTGTATAATTACAGCAATCAGTTCCTTGTTTTGGACGATTGAACTCTCTAGAAAGCGTTAGAAACAAAAACAACTATATTGAAGTGAACTAAAACTGTCCGCATTATGCTAATGAGCGGGTGCGATTCAGTCGTCTGAGATACAAGGATGACAGTGTCCCCGTGTTGACTGGCGAATGGATAATGAGGATCGGAATTATGTCGCTCATCACCATGAAATGCTTTTCCAAATCTTCAAGGGCCATTGTATGCATGGTTCATACATCTGCACCATTAAGGTTTTCACTCGGAGGGCGTCATTTTGTACCGAGACTATACGGCCAACCGCACACATCCAGGTTTGTTCATCCAGCGCGGTTACAGCACACAAGTCACTTTTCCAACATAGCCAGGAACATCAATGTCCAAATACACAGGCTGCAAAGCTATCCTATAATCTGTGCATGTGTATGTAGTGTGCACACGCCCATGTGCATGTTGGCAGTGCGCCTCGACGTAAAATCACAATGGATTGCCAGGATTGTAATAATCTTTGCAAAGCTCCTTTGTCGGAAATAGAAGTAAAGGGGAAGAATGCCAATGAAGAATCAATTTTAAACCGTACATGGAGTGACACGATACTGCATGGTAATCTCGGAGCCCTATGGAGTTCAGTTGAAAACACAAGCTTGTACAAGCGACCACAAAAAGCATACATTCCCCTGGGTTTCAAATTATTTAAATGGATGCCATTGTTCTCCCAACGTGTGCAAGTCTGTCACGTTCGGGTCTAGCTGCTATGTCGCTCCTACCGGCAGCTGTCTGTTTTTGCCGTCATGAAGATAATTTTCAGCAGCACTTACGTGAAAAATAATGAAATCTTATGGCGGCGGCGAGTAATAGATACGACAACAACAACCAAAAGATTGAATGGTGTATGGATAGATACAGTCGGCCATCAGGAGTGCTCCCCCATAACCAAACAGGGATTTGTTTTATTCTCAGTTGGCCATTGAACCCTTCTATGAGGAGTGAGTAAGCCTTGGGCCATAAGATGAATGTGTGATGGGGAATTGGTTAGACACAAAGGAGCAGACTTTCCAGGACAGGTCAAAGATTTTTACTGAAGCCACCAGCTCAGGCAGGAGGGAGCAGAGGGCAGAGTCTTGCACCTGCAACAGCTGCACACATTTCCTTTATCCCCACACCTCAGAGGAGTACACTCTTAAAGGCGTGAGCCTTGCAGTAGCGAGTGTCTGATGAAATAAAAAGGCCTCTTGATATGGCGAGGGCCGAGGGGGGGGGTCACCTTTCACCATGGTGGCTAGCACAACCTACAGGACTCGGCCCACTCTCTCTCTCTCCTAGTACCACCTGCCCTCTGCACCATGAGGTCCAGCTGACAGCGGAATAAGGGAAGAACAGTTCGCTTTGGACCCTGTTGCAGAGTTTAAACCACAGGAAAGAAGAGAGCTGGAGAGAACCATGCATGGCCAAGGCCTTTGATAGGCCTTGGTCTCCAGACAAGGATGGAATGACTGCTTTTCCTCAGCTCAGTCTGCCAATTAGTCCAGCTCTGGCCAGCGGTTGGAAGGTGGAGGAAACAAGGAAGGCAACGACCAGAGAAAGAAGCCGGTGAAAGGACAGAGGCACGGGTAGCGAGTAGTGGTTTGAGAAATGAAAGGCGCGGAACTGACTTGTCTAGTGTGACGGCTTTCGCTGGCCAGAGGAGCGTTTGTTCTACTCCCCCGTCTAACCCTACTTGTCTTGTTGTTTACCGAGAAACATCTTCTGTGATCCTACCCACGGGGCATATTGGTAGCACAGCAATAAAACAGGTGTATTCTGAGACACATGATGAAAGATACACATGGCCAAAGTCCATTCCCTTCACACTGTGAAAAAGGGGAGTGATAAAGAAAGAGAGAGACATGATAACAAAAAAAAGGTACGGATCAGAAAATAAACACACGGTATGAAATAAAACATTGAGGTCAACGTAAGAAGCTCATGGAAACAGAGCAAGAGTAAACCCATGCCAAGTACGTTTGCATTCATAGGGAGTGAAGATTTACATAATGTGACAGTGTTTCTAAGAACAAACAAACCTGAAAACGTCAGGGACATGCTTTCAGCTTTTTAATCTGAGAAAACAAATTCAGCTAGAGACTGTCGGATAAGACTGCTGATTTTTGTTTGTGTGACAGGGATGGGAGGGGGAGTGGGGTTAAAGGTTTTCAGTTTGTTCTTAATCTAATCTACATAAACACCCCCTACAGTGTAGCCATTCTGGTAAATTGCATTGCGGTGTGATCCCTCCTCTGAGCTATTATAATAATGGAGGAGAGTTGATGAAAGTATTTAGCACTGCAACGTAAGGATCCGAGCACGGTATGTTCAGCGGTGGTAGGGATGGCTGTGGTGGGGAGTTTTTAAAAACGCCAGTAAAGCCACTGCAACAAGATTAAGAAATCCAATTTTTACATAAAGGCTAAGCCATCAGAAAACAGATTGAGCTCCTGTGAAATCCTTGCCTATCACTCAAGTCAAAAGTGAGATTATCTCCAACGGGGTACGGAAATAACGGGATCGTCCCGGCTCATTTGTTATTTTTCAGTCTGTTTATCTTACCACGATAACGTAAGACAGACACTCCTCTAGCACTTTCAAATACCAGACCCAGATGATGTCGGCCAGGAGCGAGCAAAGTGGGCGTACACAGACACGCTGGAATAACGGATGGCTCTGTGATGCTTCCTCCCCGTAATATGAATGAATAGTGTATTACAATGCAGCGCAGTTCCTTGTGAAGCCAAATCATTCACGCTAATGGTATGAATTGCTCTTTGACAGTGATAAATGGCTGGATATGTCCATCACACCGGTTGGTTTGTGTGTTGCTCTTTTACATTTTTGTGATGGAATGGAAAGCTTCAATAATGTAAAACTCTGGATGGAAAAACACTGTGCTGACGTTGGCCTTTTTGTGTACTTTAGAGAAAATGGAAGTTAGAAATGTGAGAAATGTTGGTTTCTATAATGCTTTATGAACACACTTTTAATGTGCTATAATCTGCTTATAGCACTGTATAATTAGTAATTATATTATAGGACTTCAATGTCAAGTGCTGTGTCTCTAGCTGTTTACAAGGCAACGATTTAGCTTCACTGCAAGAGTGGTCTACAACACAGATCACAACAGAGCTTCAGTTTGTCAGACATGTCATTTTATAAAAAAAATTAGGATTATTTAAAGACGCTTCTGTGTTAACAAATAGAAAAATAAAGTTGTGCACCTACCATGACTAACTATTGCTACTAGCAATCAATTATTTTGCAAACCAAAATGAGGTGGTAAATAAGATCCACAGTGAAACACTTAAACATTCAACGGTTCACTTCAAGCTGTTGAAGTCCTCTACATATGGCGTGTCTATGCGAAATGAAGTCAGAAAAGGCAGAAAATCCTGCAAGCTTGTGATTACCAAGCTATTGGGCCTACACCGCTATCACCGTCAGAATGTCCCTATGCGGTGAGAACAGGTTGCCAAACTGCTCATAGCTTCGTGAAAGGTCTTTGATCAGTCAGTGCGCATAAGCACCCCAATGAACGTGAGCTATAGCGTTATTCTCTGTACCGAGGCGTTGGTGATGGGTTGTAGCTAAAGGCTGCGGCGAGTGTAGGATGATAAAGGGAACACTGTGATGGGACATGGAAAAGCGCAATAGACATTAATCTACCTCTTCATCATGGTGAATTAGAAATGCTAGCATCACATTCAAGATGCTGGTGAGTAGGAAGACACAGTGACTGTTGAGTGTTGGCAAACCAAACTTCAACGCACAAAATAAATAGTGGTACTAAGAGGATTTTGTTTTGAGATGAGAATATTTTTCATATGGATTTGTATGCGTCTGTAGGAGCCAGTTATCTATCAACTATCATTTGAACGAAATATGAATAGCAACAACACACAATACAACAGACTGCCTCTAACCATAACCTTTAGAATTAACACATTTATGCTATGAATGAAGACTGTGGCATGTGTGTGGTTGGTGGCTGGTTTAAGCATTCTCACCTAGCCAGAGTCACTGATTGATTGGGTTGGCTGGGTGAGACTGCACACCTGTGGGCCATTGCCTAATCAAGGCCCACAGGTTAAACCAGCCACCACCACACACACTGGGGAGAGCGCTAGCATGCTAGCTAGGTACCACATGCGCTGACATTCATATGCAACAACTTACAATAAACCGGATTATTCACCACCTTCCTG
>OMKP01023015.1:0-14919 GCA_900302375.1 Bathygadus melanobranchus
TGTCAGGACCAGGTCCCCTGAAGTCTGGACCACCTGGCACTCTCCCATCAGGACTGGGTCCCCTGAAGTCTGGAACACCTGATCCTCTTCTATCTGGACCGGGTCCCCTGAAATCTGGCCCGCCTGGCCCTCTCCCATCACGCCCTGGTCCCCCAAAATCTGGACCACCTGGCCCTCTTCTATCAGGACTGGGTCCCCTTAAGTCTGATCCACCTGGCCCTCTCCCATCAGGCCCTGGTCCCCCAAAATCTGGACCACCTGGCCCTCTCCTATCAGGACCAAATCCCCCAAGATCTGGACCACCTGGCCCTCTCCTATCAGGACCAGGTCCCCTGAAATCTGGACCACCTGGCCCTCTCCTATCAGGCCCTGGTCCCCTGCAATCCGGGCCATCTGGCACACCTGGCCCTTTCCCATCTGGCCCTTTCCCATCTGGCCCACCTGGCCCTCTCCCATCAGGCCCACTTGGCCCTCTCCCATCAGGCCCACCTGGCCCTCTCTCATTAGGCCCTGGTCCCCCAAAATCTAGACCATCTGGCTCTCTCCTATCATGCCCGGGTCCCCTGAAGTCTGGCCCACGTGGACCTCTCCTATCATGCCCTGGTCCCCTGAAGCCTGGCCCACCTGGCCCTCTCCTATCAGGCCCTGGTTCCCTGAAGTCGGGACCACCTGGCCCTCTTCTATCAAGTGCTGGTGTCCTGAAATCTGGACCACCTGGCCCTCTCACATCAGGCCCTGGTCCCATGAAGTCTGGACCACCGGAACCTATCCTATCAGGATCTGGATCCATGGAGTCTGGACCATCTGGTGCTCTCCTATCAAGTCCTGGTTCCCTGAAATGTGGTCCAGGTGGTCCTCTTTTATTAAGTCCTGGTCTCCTGAAATCTGGACCACCTGGCCCGCTCCCATCAGGCCCTGGTCCAATGAGGTCAGGACGCCCTGGTCCTCTTATTTCAGGTCCTGGATCTATGAAATCAGGAGCACCTGGCCCTCTCCTATCTGGCGCTTGTCTACTGAAATCTGGACCAACTGGCCCTCTCCAATTAGGCCTTGATTCCCTGAAGTCTGGACCATCTGACCCTCTTCTATCAGACCCTGGTTCCATGAAGTCTGGATCAGCAATCAATCTTCTATCAGGCCCTGGTCCTCTGAAATCTGGACCACCTGGTCCTCCCCTGTCAAGCCCTGGTTCCCCAGAATCTGGACCACCTGGCCCTCTTCTGTCAGGTCGTGGCCCCCTAAAATTTGGGGCACATGATGCTCTCATACGGGGACCATAGCCCTCCATTTCCAGTTCTGTACACTCCATATCTGGCCCTCTCATTTCATGTCCTAGACTTCTTCCATCTGGTTTTCTTAATCTCCTCCTATCGGGTTCCAGTTCCTGTTCCCTGCAATCAATATTGCCTTGTCCTCTCATAACAGGCTCACACTCAATATGTGGAACACTTTTTTCAAGCCCATGGCCTCTCAAGTCTGGCCCCTGTCTACCTCTCCTATCAGGCCCAGGACCTGGCCTACTGAAATTTGGACCTTCAATCATTGTCACATCAGGCCCTGGATCTATATCTATTCCTCTGCCATCAGGTGCCGTTCCTGTGAGGTCTGAACCTCCGACTTCAGGTCCGGATCTATCAACTGATAGGCCGTCTTTATCTCGCCCTTTCCTACCTTCCATCCCTCTCCAAACAGGCCCGGGACCCTCCATATCTGGTCGTCTCCTATCAGGCCGTGACCTCCTAAAATCTGAACCCCTTGGCCCTCTCCTATCAGGTCCTTGGACTTCCATATCTGGTCCGCTCCTATCAGGTCGTGACCCCCTGAAATGTAGACCTCCCCTGCCTCTTCTACCAAGCCCTGGTCCCTCCATATGTGACCCTTTTCCATCACATCTTGGTTCATAGTCCCTACTCCTCGTTACAAGACCTTCTATATCGTTCTCTCTATCAGGTCCTGGCACCCTGAAATGTGAACCTCCTGGCCCTTTTCTATCTGGTCCTGGGCTATCCATATGTGCTCCTCTCCGAGCTGACCTTGTGCCCTTGAAGTCTGGACCTCCTTCCCTTCTTCTATCAGGCCCGGGGCCTTCTACGTATGGCTCTCTCCCATCAGCTCCTACCTCTCTGAAATCTGGACCTCCTGGCCCTCTCACATGTGGCCCTGGTCCTCCAACATCTGGATAGCCTAATCCCCTCCCTGAGCCTTCCATACCTAAGCCCCTCCTTTCATCCCCTGGTCCCCTTAAATTTAGACCTCCTGGTCCTTGCCTATCATCAGGTCCTGGGCCCTCCATCTCTGATGCTCTTCTATAAGGCTCTGAGCCCCTGAAATGTGGATGCCCCATTCCTCTCCTATCCTGTCCTGGACCCTCCATATCTACCCCTCCCCTATCAGTTCTTGATCCTCTAAAATCTAGCCACCTATCATTTCCAGGTTCCATGAAATGTGGACCTCCCCGCCCCTTGTCATCAGGTCCTGGGCATGCATCTGGACCTCTCCTATTAGACCCTGGATCTCTAATGTCTGGACAACCTGATCTGCTCATATCAGGCCCATGACCCTCTATTTCTGATGTAGTTTTTTCTGCAACTTTGAAATGTTGACCACCAAACCCACTCATATGAGGCCCAGTACCTTCAATATGTGGCCCTCTCCTATCAGGCCCTGGGCCTCTGAAGGCCGGATCTCCCCTAGCAGACCCTTGGTTTTCCATATCTGGTCCTCTCCTATCAGGCCTTTGTATTTCCATGTGTTCTATTTGATCAGGCCCATAGTTTCTCAATTCAGTAAATCCAGCAAAGGCTGAATCTGACCCTCTTCTCTCTGACCATTTTGGATCTGTTGGGTTATGCACTCCCCAACCCCCCTCCCAAACAGGAGCACCAATATTTGGCCCTGGACCCCTCCTGAACTCTTGATTTGTATTTACCTTCTGCATGTCTGTACTTTCATCTCTATAGTTGGGCCCTTGTCTCTCCATTGCTGGACCTGGAGCTCTTTGTGGCCCCTGCGCTCTTTGTGGCCCCTGCCTGTCATTGTTTACACCTGGGCCAACATTGGACTCAGTGCCATCTAATCCCCTCATATGTGGATGTGTAACAGCTTGTGCTGGAACCCCAACTCTTTCTGGGTTTACACCTTGTGAGGTAGGCACCTGTACACTTGAATCCAGACCCCTTATGCTTGGATCCTTCATGGCTTGCCCTGAACTGATTATATCTGGATTTTTATTTTGAATGACTGGGATTGCTACATTTTCCCCTTGCACTCTCATTCTTGCATCTGACATGTTTGATTCAGTTTTCCAACTGTCTGGGCCTATGCCTTGCATGTCTGGGCCACCCATTAACTGCCAAAGACCTCTAAACGTTGACCCTGACATATTAGTTCCTGGCCCTATTGTATTTTGCTTCCCCCCCACAATCCCTTGGCCAATTGGTCCCAGAGCCCTAATGCCAAGCCCTAACACACTAGGTCCCAAGTTATTTCCAAAGTTTGTCATTTCAGCTTTACACATATCCCCCCCTCGGCTTGCAATATTGTGCAATGTTGGAACCTCTGGTCTAGCATTCTTTATCTCTAAGCCCATAATGTCGGTAGCCGTATGTTTTGTACCAGTCCCTTTTTCACAACTCCCATCAACCATCTCTTCTTCCTTTTTTATCACTACATCAGCATATCCCTTCTCTTTGCTGTTTTCTTTAACAAATTGTGGTTCTGGATCAGGGCTCTGGGGAGAATCCCGAGTGGGTGGTTCAAGTTCTCTTAGAGGGATAGTACATTCAATTTTGCTATTAAGAGCTAATTCATTTTCCAACTGTTGAGTAGTACTGGCTATTCCCTGTTTATGCCAGGTTGCATATTTGAGAGGTTTAAGAGATATTGGATGCTCTTCCTTTTCAAGCTTGGCGTTGAGGACAGGACTGCATTTCACAGAAGAGTTTGTCTCAGTTTTAGAGTTGGTCTGTGAATTGGAAGCTGTAAATTCAGCTTTGTTACATTTAAATGGTGGTTCACCATGGTTACTTTTAATAGCAACTGGGGTGTGTGATGTCTTCATTCCCTCGTGTGGTTCTGAAAGAGGACCCAAAGGAGGATCACTCTGAGCACTTGACTTTTGTGATTCCTGAAGGACCTGAGGAGAAGTTCCCATTTGGCGATTTGGTGAAAATGATGCAGAATCTCTTCTGGAAGATGGGGATTCTCTTTGTCCTCTTGAATGACGTCGCGAGGCCCGTTCTCTGCGATGGCGGCTGTGCCGTTCAGACTGGTCCCGAGCACTATGTCTTGAACGATCCCTTTCACTTCTTCTGTGTCTTTCTCTATCCTTCCGTCTTCGTGAATGAGATGGTGATCGCTGTTGAGCACTTCTTGAAGGACTTCCGCGATGGTCTCTCTCTCGTCGACTACGCCTCTTCGGTGACTGCCGTTGTCGTCTTCCACGATGTGAACTTGAAGGGGACCCTTTTCGGGGGGAACCATGTCCTGAACGGGACAATGAGGCATCTTGAGGTTTGGTGCTATCTCCTTGGAATATATCATCTTGCATTTCATTAAAAAGAGATTCATCCTCTGGATCATAAGCTACATCAGAGTCTTCAATCTCTCCAGCTGAGAAATATTGTTCAGTGTCCTTAACAGTTTCATCTTGTTCTATAATGGCAGATGATGTATTTGTGGACTCAGGAATACTACTTGTTTCTTCTTTCTTGACAATTTCTAAAGTCTGATTGTTCATGGCCTTTGTAAGGTTTTCCTTGTCTGTAGACTCTGAAGTCTTTTCACTGGAATGCGCTATACCACTCTGCTGAGTAGCTGGAAGTTGAGTGGCAGGCACAGACTTTTGAGGGGGAGACATTAATGTATCAGAAACAGAAAAGTGAGCCATGAACATGCCCACTGCCTCTCTCTGTTGGCGCAGAGCCTCTTCTTGCTCCTTCAACTGCCTTTTTTGTTCTTCAATTTGTTTATTTAGTTCCTCAAGCATCCGCTGTTGTTCCGTCAGTGTTGCAGCAGAGACGACCACAATGCCGGTGGGGAGGTTCTGGATGACAGGGGCGGAGGTGGCACAAGCCGTGTCTGTAGTGGCAACTGTAGTAGGGGCCTGGTTTGAAGCTGGCACTGGGCATGGTGTGGACATTGGAACATGGTCCTTTGTCATGGTATTAGGATTTTTTACATCCTCAAACATAGTCTCATCTTCAGGATCATAAGCTACATCATCCTCAGCAAATGAGGATGGTGCAGAAGGATCTGTAGGAACGTTCACAGCAGTATGTGCAATTCCATATCCCATTGCTGGATCATACTCCTCCTCAGGATCATATGGTCGATCAAAGTCATTGTCCTCCTCCTCCTTTATCTCTTTGATTTTAGATTTCTGCCCATACTGTTGAACAATTGGATCTACCATTGGGCGAGTTGTTTGAGATGTATATAGAGGCTTTGTAGCACCGACTGTTGGTACTACAGAGCTGCTCTCAGCAGGGGTCACTGCGTCAGAAGTCTTATTTCCAAACAACCTTAAAATGGTCTGCAAGGGTGTTTTATGAGCAGACGTTGCAGTGGGATTCTTATCAGAATTTGCCGTTAGGATAGTTTGATTAGAAGAATCAGAGGCTGAGGCAGAAGCAGGGAGTGTTCCTTTGTTTGAAGGCAAAACCTGTGGAATTGTGGAGTTTGATGGGATGGGTAAGGATGGGAGGGATAATGTGCCAGAGGCAGCAGGAGAGCTAGGAGGTGAACCAGTGATAGGGGTTTCTGGGTCATAGGGTTGGAATATTTCGAGTTTGTCAGAGCCATAAAGAACTGGGGGTTTTGGGATCCACATGGGATCTTTGGACATTTGAACTTTGGGTCTTTTCTCCTCACTTTCCTGTTGCAGGCATCCTGGCCGCTTAGGTTTCTGAACAATTGCAAGCCCAAGCAGGAGATTGGGACGGTTCTTTTCAAGTCCTATGAAAAAATAAAGGTAATATACATACATTTTATATTTATATTACTTCAAATGCTTTCATCCAGTGACATTGAGATTAAGAATATTCTAGCTTGAATTTAAAGCAATAAACATAATTTCCTAAAGTAAAATAATTTACACACCGGGTCCTTCAAGTGGATGCAAAATGGATGGGATAGCCTCTTTGGCGCTGATTGGAACAAGGTACATGTCCTTAATACTGCGGCTACTGTTAGCCACCACACCAAAACGCCTTCTGCTGCTGAAGTAGGAGAACAGGGACACATAGGCCACCTCTTCTTCTTCAGTTGCAGGGTGGAAGCGGACCACACAAAGCTCCTATTCAACAAATAAGTGGAAGGATTTTAAAGGTTGATGTTCAAAAATGTCAGAAGTAATCAACAACACAGACATTAACAAAACATAACTTGCCTTTGTAACTGAGGTTTTCAATCTCTCAACATAATCCCATACTGTTTGAGGCAGGATCCGCCCACCAATCTGTATGGTATCAGGTAGTTCCTATAGCGCAAAAAAAGATAACTCATTCATTATAAATGTATATTTGCATTAGAATAAAATCAGTAAAAGTATATTTGAAAATATAAGCTTTGATTTAAGCTCACAAATGGTTGGCACGGTTTTAAATTCACTGAATTGTGAACGAGTGATATTGACAATAAACAATACAAATATACACATAAGTGCAGTTATTTCTAATGAGACCCTAAAGCAACCGTGTATTTTCATTTGCCAATAATATGGATTTTCTAATATTTGAGAATTTGTGTTCGTCTTTCAGCTAAAGTCAAAACAATAAAAAAGTAAACTACAATGACACTTGATGGCTATCACTTGATGGCTATCAAGTGTCAATCTAGTGACGCATAGACTGACAGGCAGTCACATTCACCAGAAGTTATTTGTCAATGGTACCGGTCAACAGACATGGAAACATACAGTACATGAGGCTAGTGAAGCATGGATGGAATATAGTAAATACCGCTTTGAGGATTTCACCAGATCCAGACACCACATAGCCCTTGGTCATAAACTTGGCCACACTCAGCATATTTAGAAAGCCTTTCCACAATATTGGCTGATTGGCCAGGAACTGAGTCGTTTCACCATCAGCAGTTGAATGGGAGTTCATGTTCCTGAAAAATAACACATAAGCACATGGGCGATCACACAGCACACACATCATTGAAAAAGATGAACATTGGCAACATGGCCCAAGAATCAATGTAACATAAGATAAGATGTATTTTATTAATCACAGATGGGACATTCAGGTGTCACAGCATAAAGTACAGGACAGAGCAATAAGCAAGGCCATGAGCAAGAAGAGCAGCAAAACGTATGCAAGCCTACACCCTTCACTTCACTCTTCAAAACTAATTTGTGAAGAACAGCGTCAAAGCAAACACAAATAGAAGCGCCAGGCTAGTTTAGGCCTCGTTCACACTGCAAGCAACAGTGGCACATATGTGACTCAGATCCTATTTTTTCCTAACGGTGTGAACAGCACAAATCACACAGAATCTGATTTGGAAGACAGCTGCGATGGAGGTTGTCAGTGGAGGGACGATGGTGATGAAATCTGTTTCAGTGAAGCTATTCACGTCACAATCCCATCACTCCTGGCTTACACGCAACAATAGGGGCTTCAAAGTTGGGATTAGTGGCTAATTGATTGGCTAATTTATAGGCTCATAGCTTCCAACATACCTTGAAGATGTTTGGTAGAGCCTGGGATCGGATGGAGAGGGCTTCATTAGGATAGACTTGGGCATCGGTGGCGGGGGAAGTGGCATGGCTGGCGGCATGGTCAGGTCGGCGCTAGCTTTCAGAGTGGTGTATGTTGTCGTGTGGCTCGCTCCAGGGGCTCCGGTGGAGAGGGCTGAGGACCTGTTGGCAGCCGTGCGGGGGTCACGTCTGGTGATGGTCACGGTGGAGACTGCAGGAATGACGACGGGCGCGTATGCTCTGGTGGGGGGCTTCGCTATGAAGCCGTCTGCAATCGGAGACACGGGGGACTCTATAACGGGCGAGGCTGGGGACTCTAGGACCGGCGAGGCGGGAGACTCCAGAACCGGGGAGGCGGGAGACTCCATGATGGAGAGTTCTGGAGCATCGATGATGAGGCGGGATGAGGGCTCCAGCAGAGGGTTCGGAGGGGAGTCCATGTCGGGCGAGTCAGGGGGGGCCCGCAGAGGGGAGTCGTCTCCCGCACAACTTCTCCATGGGTGGTCTGGTGGTTTGTCATATGAGGTGCGCCCGTATTCCCGCTTGTCTCTCGGGTCAGAAACCTTCGATCTCTTCTGTACTGGTTCCTCCTCCTCTTCTGGCATCTGACCTATAGGCAGAAATGTTGGTTCAACTCCCAGCATCAGCGATTAGGACGATACATGTACATACATTGTTACATGGTGGCGCTGGAAAGGAGCATGGTGGCACAGTGCCACTATTACATTGTCTGGGGAGAACACTGTATGATATATGTTTTTTAATAAAACAAATATAATTTGAGGCGCCCAACATCATTTTAAATGTGAATAAATAATAATGTTTTGCATGGTTGATTGCAGTGGCGGTGACATGCCTGGATGCATGTATGTATTTTTATATATCTCAATATTTCGTGGCATAACATTTGGTCACACCACTACTATAAAGTGTCCTATATGGTACATCTAACAGATGACTCACCTGTGCATATAACAGATGACTCACCTGTACATATTCTGCACTTCAGGTCAAACAGGTGAGTTTTGTGCTCTGAAGTCGTGTCTTTTAGCATACAGTTGAGAATGTCCGGGACAGAACTGGTTTGGTTTGGCTGGACCGGTCTAGGCTTAGCCACAGGTGGAACATTTCTCTTCTGCTCCTAATGAGACACACACACATTTACATTTAGGGCATTTGGCAGAAGCTTTTATCCAAAGCGACTTACAAAAAGTACATTTATCGAAAGAGGGAGACAACAATATATCACAGGCATAATTACAATATATTAGTATTAGTTTTGCAAATAATACAGATATACAGCTGTATTTTATAATATACGAGATGGACACACCGTGGGTTTGTCAGGCTTGGGCGTACTGAGACTGGGCAGATCAACCTTCACTGTGTCTGGCTTCTGCAGTGAACATGGCGGTGCTTTGACATCTGTGTGCTTAAGCTATGTTAACAAAGCAAATGGAAAACAGCATTGAACCAAAGTGTGGAGTGTGTAGTATCAGGAAAACTAGTGACTAGCACCTCTACTACTACTAGATAATGTTTTTCAGGGTAATTACGGTACCTCTGTGGTTTCTTTGGCCCTTGGTTCCGGAACCTTGGTGGCCTGCATGTCCTTCTGGCTCATCCGGGCCAGCCTGAAAGGACTGATCTCCCCGCGGATGACCCGGAAAAGCAAACCCTGAGGGGACACCCGGTGGTTATGCAATACCCTAACAGCAAACCCTGAGGGGACACCTGGTGGTTATGCAATACCCTAACAGCAAACCCTGAGGGGACACCCGGTGGTTATGCAATGCCCTAACAGCAAACCCTGAGGGGACACCCGGTGGTTATGCAATACACTAACAGCAAACCCTGAGGGGACACCCAGTGGTTATGCAATGCCCTAACAGCAAACCCTGAGGGGACACCCGGTGGTTATGCAATACCCTAACAGCAAACCCTGAGGGGACACCCGGTGGTTATGCAATACTCTATGCTTGTTTGACAAATGGCAGGACTCGTTTTTGGAGAATCTGCTATTACCTGGTAGGTAACTGTTCATTTAAATTGAAATAAAAAAAATATTTGCTAATGACGTCAACAAAAACATGAATTCAGCAATGCTTATTATTCCAACAGTAAAACATTTTATATACCTTGTTTTTGGGATCTTTGAGGTTGAACATGATGGTTCGATATTTGTTCATGTACTTGCTGTCCGTGTTGCGGAAGATGTCAAACATCTCCACTTCAATGCTGGTGACCAGCTTGCTGACGTCACTCTCGGACATGTCCAACTCTTCACAGTCGGTCACCCTAAAGAGGAGAAGAAATTAGTATTTTCACTCATGGATCGTTTTGCTTTAACTGTAAACACCATAACTGTCCTTGAATGGAGACGAATGGTTCTAAACCAATTGGCCATGGAGTGTAGGGCTCAACGATATGGCAAAAGAAATCATACTGTCATTATTCTGGCAGATATTGCGATTGAGATATGATTCACTATCAGTGGGAATGATGAATTTGTATTTTCACTGGAAAAACTATTAAAATCATGATGTGACATTTGTTGGGGTCTGTAGAAAAAAAATGTGTAGGCCAGGGCATCTCCTACTACAGTAGGAGCATTCGCACTACAGTACTTCATTTATAATGGTGTTATAACATTTACACATTTTACTCGCATTAAAAAAATTGTGATTTGGATATTGCCCTTAGCCATATTGCGATTTCGATAACATTTCGATTAATTGTTCAGCTCTAATGGAGTGTAGTTCTTCTCACCTCTTGAACAGGATGGTGGAGAGGGAGCGCTGTATGCTCTGCCTGACCTGGGTGTTGGGTTGGGAGGGCCGAGAGGAAGGGGCGATGGGTGCGGGTGCCACAGGCAGGGTCCGCGTTTCGTTGGCAGCAGCGGGGCTCGAGGAGGGTGGCGCGCGTGCACCAGAGGCCGG
Source organism: Bathygadus melanobranchus (assembly GCA_900302375.1). Taxonomy (NCBI): domain Eukaryota; kingdom Metazoa; phylum Chordata; class Actinopteri; order Gadiformes; family Macrouridae; genus Bathygadus; species Bathygadus melanobranchus. The sequence continues at coordinate 10,645 of OMKP01023015.1, forward strand.
CCCCTGGCTGGGCGGAGGCTGAGGTGCCGGCTGCTTTCTGGGAATGATGAATGAACCCTTGGCCAGCTTCGGGGCCGGAGTCACGGGAGGTCTTGAGGACGAAGGGCTGGGGGTCGTAGGGGCTGGGGTCGCACTCGGTTTGTGGAGGTTGGCGGGCGTGTGCTGAGGCGAGTCCAGCCGTTGTTTCTTGGAGACACCGCTGGGAGTCAGTGGCCTCTTGGTCTTGCCCAGCGTGCTGCCTTGAGACAGGGCCGTGTCGGTGACGGGGTTAGGAGAGGAAGTGGTGGTGGTGGGCCCCTGGGGCACGTGAGTTACAGAAGCCCCTTTGGCCTCCAACTCTTCACTGTCCTTATTTGCTGTTTGGAAAACCAAAACAGAACAGCGGGGCATTTAGACGGGTTTGAATGATCCCGGCATCATTATTGTACTACCAAATTAAATATAAGTAAATAGACATGTTTGGCTTTGATAACCTTTCTATACCTTAGGCGTCCCTGTGGTGACGGGGGGGGTATATTGGCCACTTCAATAGGTTAACCGCATGCATAGTGTGAACACTCACATGCACTGTGTGTGCCTGCAGTGTGCTTTTATCTCCACATGAATCATGTTTGTCCGAACATGGGAGCCCAGGGTTCTGTAGCGTCTTCACTGGTAATGAGGGTTCCAACAGCTGGGAACCAGCTAACCATTAGGCAAGAGTTATAGTTGCCGTTTCTCGACACACGCTTGTAGAACTGGCAGTAGAACTGGCTTAATTAGCAGAGGTCTTTGTTATTTGTGTAAACAAAGGAATAAGGAATTGAGATGTTTTGGTACTCTATTATTATTATTTTTGTATTATAATTATTTGTGTGTGTGTGTGTGTGTGTGTGTGTGTGCGTGTGCATGTGTGTGTGCGTGCCTGCTGTTTACTGCTACGGCCAGTTGTTGCCATGGCAACATCTCAACCAACGGCAAGTTGACAATAACTTGGCCGTGCTCGTAGTGGGGGGCATTAAGCCCACTGTGACTATAAATAGAGCACTGCTGACAACATCCGTTACAGTGCTCCTCTTTGAGGTTGAATCGAATGTAAAACCCTACATTTACATGATTAAAGGTGTAAGTGGGTATGTTCATGTGTATTAGACAATATATTAGACAATAAGAGCTACTGTGTCAAGTGTTTTGGTCAAACGCCACCTTATGGTGACCACAGTCCTCTGAACTAGCCTTGTGAGACCATCCAGATATTCAAGTTTGTGTTTCGTAATGAATATCTGTCTGGCCTTGGCCGGGCAGCAATTAATTTCTAAATATTATTATTTTTGTATAATGTTAAAAAAAAAAATCAGACTAAGTGACACTCGTGATCCCTTCAGTCTTGGCGAATCCGGTTGGAAGTGAAGCTAAAACATTTTCTTGCTCTGTAGATTTCTACACTTTCCTCAGGCATTGTTTTTGCGGTTTTTTAAAAACATTTTCAGTTCATGGCGCTCAATGTTCGTCATGAACTGAAAACCAGAATGTTTGGAAGAGGCTTTCAACCGCCTCGAGGACAGAATGATCTGCAGAGAGAAACAGAACATGACACCAGGAGGGTCTCACGAGGCTAACAACAGGTATAACTTTGTGTTTGATGTGTCAAGATTAAGTCAATCACAACCACACTAGTGTACACACAACCACACCGATAACACTAAACAATGATTAACAGTGGACTGGATTGTTTGTATCAAGTATATATAATTGGAAATATGTGTTGAAATATATAATGCAGTGCTGCAAAACTGTTTTTCAATATTGTAAAAGTTCTGCTCAATACATACAGGCATAATGTTGTGAAGGATCGATGGCAACATCAACAATACCTGTTGACTTGACTGTAGATTTCTGAATTCCCACCCACTCTGAAAGAGCTGCTTCTATCTTAAAACATGGCCTTTAATACATACTATAGGTGCCACCGTTTCACATACACAACGCTGTGCAGATGTGCATTCAAATGCACATCTGTACAAGTGTGCATTGTCAATCTTTAGCAAAAAATAAAACAATAAATCAGAATCCTATATTTCTTTGTGCAGACCTTTACTGTAATCGAAAAAATATTTGGAAAACATTTGCACATTGCATAGAGGCCTCATAAAACCAATCTTTTCAGATTCTTTATCTCCAAATCAACAAAAGGTTAGTTCTGTGTTTGTTTGTTTTTCATACCAATGAAATTCACTCCCTTGCATGCTATTAAATAAATATCAGATATTCATCTAGCCATATAGAAATGATTTGTTGAAAAGAAAACTATCATACTGTGATTTGAATAAGCTACCCCTCCTCTCGGACCCGAGCACTAATGTTTATTTTGTTGCGTCAGCTGTCTGTTTAGGAAGCGATTAACTTCCCATTTGCATACAAACTGCCTCTGAATATGCTTAGTGTTATCCAAGGTGTGATTTCCCAACGCATTCATGTGGCAGAAATCCCAGCATTTCTTGAGTCCGCTCAGCACCATTCAGGTGGTCTCAGCCTGGCCGCTTGGGCCCTAGACTGCTAGGACCCAATGACACTGTTCACACCAAAACAAAGCAAACATCTAAATGAGCACTCAGTAAGAATAAACTCCTACTGGTTTGTCTCCCTAAAGTTGTATTCGAGCAGTGTGTCTCATTCTCGTTCACATTGATGAGGATTCAAGTGTTACCCCTAAGGTTTAAGGGTGTGTTGGGCTTAATGGTGATGTGGTATAAGAAGGTAATCTAACGGGAGGGCTTCCTCAGGCTACAGACTGCCCACTTCGGCTCGCAATCCCTCACTACAAGCACCTTTATGGGCAAAGTATAATGCTATTGTACCATATACAACTGCTAGCTAGCTATGTTATGCACTCAGGTTAAGACTTAGGGATACCATCATTATTTATATTCAACATCTGTATTTTTGTGTTTTTTTTACCCAAAGCCTTTTGAAATACGATCAAAAAGAAAATGAGACAAGGAAATAAAAGGGGACCCCTGCTAGAGGGAGTGAGGCACGCTGTATAAAGGACTACTCTCCAATACACAACATCTAAAGTTGGGGCCGACTTCGGCAGTACACGACTGGTCTTAACGATCGCTCTTGCCTTGCCGTCAGGTCGGTGGTCCACACTAGACGACTGGGAACATGCGTGGGATACACACATAAAGACTCTGATTATTCACGCCTTCTCTTGACCTCAAACCCCATTGGTCGTTCTTGATCTCAAATCTCATTGGCTGTTGCCAGCGTAATGATCTATTTCTGATGATCTGTCTCAGTGCCCCCCACACTACACGAGTCGGGCTCAATAATATCAAACCCGTTTGGAAAAATCTTCGCCCTCCCAATTCTACGGGGGGCAGCTAAATCTCGTGTCTTGAGATCCCTCACTCTACACACAGCAACTAGAGCTGACTTCTGCCCCGATCGAACCCCAACTGAGTCAGCCGACTCAGCTGGGGAATCGTGGGTTTGTTGTGTAGCGGGTAGGAGCCTTTAGTCTGTAGGGATATATAACTTCACTTCATGACTAAAGGAATAGTGTAGTCTTGTGCTTGTGTGTTACCATTGTCAGAGCAGCCCTCTGGGTTGTTCGGCTGAGTGTATATTTGTCGTGATTTAATCCTCACACAAACTGAAATGTGTGTTAACATGCATCTCAAACGGCAAAGTCTGTAGCACTGAGTGAGAAAATCCACAATGAATGACTTGAGAAGGTCGTTCGGTTCGATTGTTGAACGTTATGAAAAGCAAAGACAATGAACTGGAAGTATTTCAGAGAGGTCTAACAAGCCTGAGAGAGTGAGAGAGAGAGAGAGAGAGAGAGAGAGAGAGAGAGAGAGAGAGGCATTGACTTTGGAAATTGGCAAGGAGTTATGGTAATTATGTCACAGTAAACTGAAGTACTGAAGTATGATGTGAATATGAAATAGAATGGTACTTTCTTTAGCTGAAAGGGCCACAAATGTTGGTTCAATGTGTGCAAAGATGTTTTCTACTTAAAAAATGGCTGTTGGTCAGTAATTTGTCTGGTACTGGAAGGTATTTGGATGGAGTATAATGGTACGCCATTGTTGTGATGAAACAATTAATGTTCACATAGATCATTAGGTTGTATTTTTGTCGTTACTGTTGGAACATTACCTTTTTATTATTTATCCATAAACCCAAGTGAATTAAATTAGTTCTGTATCATTGTTTTACAAAATCCCTAAATCCCTTTTAAAAGTGAATAGTTGGTGAAGCTGTGCTGGTCCCTCCATCAGGGGGGCT
>OMKP01023024.1:2896-16860 GCA_900302375.1 Bathygadus melanobranchus
CTGCCCCTCTCCCTCTCTCCGTTCGCTGGGGGTTGGTAGGGTGAGGAGGCAAGCTCACCCGTAGACCAAAAGCCAGAGGTACTTTGACCCACCCACCTGGGACAGCAGTGTTTCGTCTGTCTCCGTGTGTGGTCTTGGCTGTGGTTGCTTATTGTTGTTTCTCCTGCATTGTTGTGTGTGTGTGTGTGTGTGTGTGTGTGTGCGTATGTGTTTGCGTAGCATGGTCTGCAGGGAATGTTGTCTTTTCCCAAAGCCCATTTCGTACTGTCCAACAAAAGCAACAAAAGATCGGAACAAGACTCATACGATCCCCGTGTGATACAGAAGGATATTTATAGACTCTTCTACTAAAGGTCCATTTTGCAGATAATTACAAACATTTGAGTCACAAGTGCTTCACAGGGAATATGCAAACACTTAATAGCATTTCAAAATGTTTTTCAGATTCATAACAGTTTGCTCTCAGAGATCAATGAAGCAGACCTCATCTTTATGTGCTACACTGGTCTGTTGTGCACCTCATTATCCATGTTGTTAAGCAGCAAGTATTACGTATTAAGCAGTACTGCAATCCATGGTACTGAAACGTAGATGTAAAATCTATAGACGTTATCCCAGTTTACCAGTTCCCCAGATCCCTCAACTCCCTAATTGATTTGGTAAATATAGATATAGCACGAGAAGTTTACTGCAAACCACGCTCTCTTCCCAGTGAATATTAATGAACCCGTTGGTATCTTCACGTTGTTGTTTCTTTCTTTAGTTGTGTAATACATTGACCAGCACCATGTATCTGCCTCAATGAGATGAAAGGATACATTCTTATAGTCAAATACAAGAACAAGATCTTCCTCCAAACACGTATGCTCAGTTATATGCAGTTTAACAATGGCTGACCACAGAGAGAAGTGTCGTTTGAAATATATTTCAAACTAGTTGGTTTTAACCAAGCACGGCCCCACTGTCTTCCCTCAGGCTTGTCTGTCCATCTGGCCGCATTCCTTTTTTGACTCACCTGCAACCTCTTTGTCTCTGCACGCCTCTATAACCCTTCTTACCCTCCCCTGTTATACATCTTGTCCTTCCAACACCACCACCACCACCACCACCACCACCTCATCCACAAACTGCACATCATCTCATCTGTCGAACAAGGATCTGGCCACCACACGGCCCAAACAGGAGGTACTGATTGTCCCAGCTTGCTCTGTCTCTGTCTGTCTGTCTGTCTCTCTCTGTCTGTCAGTCTCTCTCTCCACCTTGTCCTGTTATGTAATGTTGTTACATGATTGCTCACGGTTATGACTTTCACTATTGATCTACGATTGAAAAAGCGACATTCATCCCCATGTTTATTTTAACATTTGAGACATTGTACCATAGACAAACATGTCCGCTGATATTGTTCACGTTAATGTCAGATATTACTTCATACTAAAGTTTGTTATAATAATTTAGAGTCTGCTATAGTAAGTCCAATTACACATTTTTCTAGTAACACAGACAACATTTTTCCTAAAAACAAAGTCTTCCCAAGGTTGTGACACGCTTGTCGCAGCAGTTAAAACGGTATCACTTGACTGGGCCGTTGCATCACGTATAGATAAGCACTTCAACAATAAACAATCAAAGCAATTATATTTTAAAAAAGGCCAGGACTTCATTAACATGCTGTCAGTGTGACTAACGGCTTCTTAATCGCATAACCGCACCTTGGGGAGTAGCATCCCTTGATGTGAATCTCCATTACACTGCCCAGGGAGACATCTTGTGGATCCCTTCATGTCAAAGTGGTTTTTAACTGGAGCGTGGATGAAAAACAATGCAGACAGGAGTGGGTTTGATTATAATGAGGTCTATATCTGAAGCCGGTCATTCTCCAGCTCTTTATTGTCCTCCCTCCTCGCTGTGTAAAGCTTTTGATCTTCTTCTTCTTCTGCGCTACGCTAGCACCAAACAGATCCCGGCATTCGTCACCGCAATTCATGTCCTCCGTTGGACACGGATTTCAAGATGAACACGCACACTCCTACACTCACTCTTGCACTTGGCGTTGCATTTCGCTGTTAGGCGAAAGATGGAACTGCCAAACTTCCATCTCATTTTTCAATGTGAACCATCCATTGTGGATGTGGTGGTTTTCTTGTTAATAGCAGAGCCCAGGGATATAAGTCAAGGACTGCAATACGCTTGTTCAGTGCATGGAAGCAAAAACATCACAGGACATGAATTAGATGAAGTGTCCATTAAGAGTCAGCAGTAAAACCCAATAGGGGTCAGGGGGCCCTTTAATAATGTTTAAAATGGGTTGTGTTAGTGTGTGGGACGGTTTACTCGCTAAACATCCTGTTGTGTCATCTTTTGCTCTACCCTCCCGTGTGGACGCAGCAGTTCCTGGATAAGCCAGAGGACGTTCTCCAGAAGCACCAGGCGAGCATCAACGAGCTGAAGAGGGCTCTGAGACAGCCCAACAGCAAGCTCACCCAGAGGGAGAAACGCCTCTCCTCTACCACCCCTCCTGGAGGAACCCCGGAGAGGAAACAGGTGAGCTTGGGGATCTGCATTGCACTTCCACTACTGTTTACCCTTCCACCCTCCCGTCATTTGTCCACAACCTGTGTTTTTGTTGATGTTAATGAAAATATTGGACTGGTCAAGGGGCAGCTTTTATAAGTCAAGAATATATAAAGCATGGAACACAAATCCTTAAAAAGGGACATCAATGCATTGCATTGAGTCGCCTATCAAAATGTTGATCAAAATAATACAGGTTTCTGTACCCATCAAGGCCCCTAACACAGAAATGGTAGCATATCTATCTAGCCTAATGCAACTGTCTACTTTATGTCAACATAGGCCACTGATGATGCCAAAATGATTGACAAGCAAGATGTTTATGAAGCGCCCATGGACATGTATTCAGAGGGGGAACAGAATAAGGCAAACTATACACTGCAACATAATGAGTCCACTATACACCAAGACATTTTTGCACTCACATCCTGGAATAACACAGAGCCTATGGATGGTCAAAATGGGAAAATAGACAATACCATAGTGAGTTGGGATTCTCTACGCACCAGAGGAGACGGGTCTTCGTCTTCCGACGCTGAAAAAGAACTGACCTGCGCTGGGTTTGAGGGAACGGATCACTTGGAGGTGGCGGTGTCAGCTAGTGGCCATTCCCATAGTATTTCACACACAAAGAATGGTGCCCAACACCAAAACGGATATGGTTCTCCATCTGCAGCCGAGACTGTAATGGGGAACACTGAGTTCCAACAGTGTTACTTCCAGTACGACACCCGCCAGGAAACACTGCGCAACTTTGATGCTTCTGCTGTGCCGGAGTCCTCCCCGAGGGGCAGAGGATGCGGGTTTGAAACAGTGGAGAGAGAGCGATGTGAGGCTCGCAAACCAACACCCGAACCGAACCCTGAGGGAGTGAAAGAACGCTGCAAACCTGGAAACTCAGAGTTGGAAGTCACAAGAAAAATTCCTCTCAAGCCGCAGAGATCCAAGAAGTCTCTGAACAGAGGGAACTCTCAGACTCAGTCTGTCCAAGCTGAAGCGTGTGACTTCGGTCCATTCGGAGAAGCTCTGGTGTGGAGGTCAGCGCAGGGATCTTGTGAATCCACAAAACGCGGGGATGACGTTGCTGCGGTGCATCGTGGGCCGGAGGTCGCCAAGCCAGCCAGACAAGTCGCCAAGCGCCATGACAAAGCAGCGATGCCCGCCCATCAGGAACCCCATCATCATCCAACACCTTATGCGAAAACCATGGCATTACCCCAACAGGCTCACGGTAGGGATCGGGACGAGGTCACGGCTTCAACGTATCAGTACACGAGTAGTACCCAAGGCATGTGGTTCCAGGAAGCTGAGATGAACCTCGTCGGTAGCTCGGTGGCGTCGGCCGCCCAGACCACACCGCCTCGAAGCCTGCCGTTGAAGAGCCAGTGGTCCAGAGATGCCAGCGGCCGCAGCGGACCGAACAGCATGGAGGGCAGCCACATCGTCGGCCACATCCACCGGAACCCCGGCCAAGACACCACCAAGAGGAAGCAAGCGGTAAACCCCCCCCCCCCCCACTCCACCTGACTCCTAACCTATTTATCAAATCATCGGAAATGAACGCATTGCATGCGCTTGACGCGATGGCGCGGAAAACCTTGTTTTTGCCATTTCAAACGAAAACATATGTATGTATATATACATCCACATACATTCTGCATTGATGTGGCTTTGTATGAAAGGGTAAAATAACACACACTATCTCACTATCCTTGCATTGCTTCATTGAACAACGTGGCCCATGGGCATGGGAGCGTATTGCTCTCCCCGTCTTTCCTTCCTCCCTGCAAAGCCTAACATCTGCTTGGTCTTTTCAGAGCCCTCGTAGCCTTTAAGCAAAGTGCTCGTTGCTTAAGCCTCTTAACCCTCTCCTCTAAGGGCAACCATACTCTAACATCAAACAACAGGAACAGCATCAAACAACAGTAGCCTACCAAACGCAATAGGTGCCAGGTGATGCAATGAGTGCCAATTGTATGTCAATTGCTGTCACCCTGGATCAGTTGCAATCAATCAGACGCATCAGGGATATAAACCATGTTTCATTAGAGGCTTTGCTGTTGCTGGGCTTTGATTTTAGTGTACGGCTCCTCCTTTAACTTGTCAGGTTAACACCTGCCCTGTGTATACGAGTCTCATATATTTCTCACAGACCAGGTGGTGACGCAATGAGTGCAATTGTGCGACCGTCGTTTCTTCGGGAGTGTTCTTCCTTCGAAATGTACATCTGTTTGAAGAGCGTTGAAGGACATTTGAATCCAAATGTTCGACCTTGTCTCCTCTGCTCTCCTCGCATTCAGTAGAAAGCCGATCAGCTAAAAGAGTCCAGGACTTGTGTATTCATATGCTGTCCTTAATATGAATACTATGCCTCTGAGTTTGTCTTGTTGATTTAATTTAACCTCCCAGTGCATGGCATAACCATTGCACTTGCAGTCATTTTTCTTTTTAAATATTTAAGTCTTGAAAATGCATACTATGTGCATGCCACTGATTAATACCTTTTTCTGGCACCGGTTTGGCAACTAAAATGAAAAGGCTGTGCAATTAAGTCAGCGTTTGAGAAATATGAATTTGGTTACAAATTTAAAGGACAATACTGGTCTGGGTGATCAAACCATCGTAACCGTCTCTCCTGGCTTCACTAAAACACCCATTACCAATATAACTTACAATATATAAATATTGTATATTACAAAATGATTGCTTTGTACCGATTCTACTGGAGAGCTTTATCTTAGTGATACTGAGTACTTGTATGTTCACTGTTATGTTGTGGAAAAGACCACCAAAGTGCTATATTGCTGTTGTTTACATTTGCCTGCTAAATGCTCTCCGGCAGAATCTGTACATCGTAGTACAAGTAATTGACACATGATATTGTTAATGGATGTTTTAGTGAAGCCAGGAGACGGTTACAAGACGGGTATTGTCCGTTAAATCTAAACATTCTTAGTATTTTAGCTGACACAACTACTTCACTACTATTTGTAGAGTTGAAAATGATGATGAACAATAATCCTTGTTTGGACGTTCTGTTTTGCTGAATAGAAAAGAGACCATATGTTCAGGTAACGCTGTTCGCGCTGTGTTTCCCAGTGTGTGTACCTGTGTGTGTGTCTGTGTTCACCCTGTGTGTGTGTGTGTGTCTACCTGTGTGTGTATATTTATCACCCAGCGTCTGTTTCCCTCCGCAGGAGACACCTCCCACTCCCGCCATCCATGAGGAGCCATTCAAGGAAGCTTCAGTGAGTCAGTGCTCCTAACTCCCTAACAACAACAGCCCTGACTCGCTGACACATGGTTATGTTGAGTTAGATTCCCTTCCTCCGTGGATATACTGTATGTATCCCATACAGACAAGAAACACACATTTTATTGAAATTCTCACGATGCATATAAAGAAAACACTGAGGTCCCAAAGTGTGGTTTGCTGAGATTGTGTATGTATCTATTTGAATCTTTAGCCGACTCTTCACTCACTTCTTTAGTGAAATCAACATGTTCTTTTGTAAGCTGTGGTGGGGTGTAGGTCATGTCTTATCGTTGCAGCAGAGTCATCATCATCATCTCCCACCTTCTGCAGTTTCACCAGAGGGAACCGTGGGAGAGGCGTCTGGGCTCGGCCTCGGAGGACGACCCGGACCACGAGTCGCTCTACCTGAAGGAGACGCACCTGGGCATCGAGCGCAAGTGCTCCAGCATCACGGTGAGCTCCACCTCCAGCCTGGAGGCCGAGGTGGACTTCACGGTGCTCATGGACCTGCACACCGGCATGGAGGAGTTCTCCAGGGGCATGACGGAGCTCGGTGAGCGTGACCTGTCCCCCGACGGGGGGCTGCGCATGGGCATCGACCTCTTCCAGCACCAGCAGCAGTACCAGCAGCAGCTGCAGTATCACCCGGCACCAGCGCCGGCACCACCACCCCAACAGCAGCATCAACAACAGCCGCAGCAATACCCACCACCACCACCACCACCACCACCGCAGCATCAGCATCAGACACAGCATCCGCAGCTGCTGGATTCTGTGGTCCCAGCCCTGGCCTCCAGCAGCCCCCCACAGGCCAAGCACCCCGTCGCCCCGACTGCACAGATGCGACCTGAGGTCAAGCGTCATGATGGACAGGTAGGGGGTCATGCTGGAGCTGTTATTGTCTCTGTGTGTTGTGTGGGTCTTTAAGGTCTGGGTGATTGTTGTGTTAACAGGTAGCTAAGAGGACGTTACCTCTTGGCAGTTTGGTCTTTGTATCGGCATGCCGTTGGTTTAACAAGCGTTCAAAAGCAGAACACATTGAGCACTTTGCTTTGACTTTATTGACAGGAAGTTGCTCATACATGACACACATGGGGGCGGCACTGGCTTAGGAGGTAGAGACGGTTGTCTGGCAACCCAAAGGTTGCTGGTTCTATCCCTCCCCCTAGCTAAGTGTTGAGGTGTCCCTGAGCAAGACACCTATGTTCTGCTCCCGTCGAGCTGGTTGTTGCCTTGCATGGTTGACACCACCGTCGGTGTATGAATGGGTGAATGTGAGGCAATGCAAAGTGCTTTGGATAAAAGCGCTATATAAATGCAATCCATTTACATTGATTTTTGTGAAACCAAAGAATACAAATGCCGATACAAAGAATACAATCATACTACAATCAGATAAGACTCATATATATTCATGAATAGGGCACTCCATGGGGGGGGATTGCGGCTAAGATGTAATGTCCTCTTAGTCACTTCCGGTGAGGGGACAGGGGTGACCTGGCATCTCCACAGACCTTTGTTAGTTTTCTCTTTGTCTTCTCCTGTTCTCATGGAGCTTTGTGTATGTTCCCTTGGGTTTCCTCTGGGCTCCATCTGGTTTTTACTTGAAGGTTACGATGCTGAAGGTCGTAAATGGCCGATCATTCTGGAAGTGATCCTGGAATACACTGGCATCCAATTCCCCTCCTTCAGATCCTAATCGGGGATGGAAGGGTTAAGGAAATGGGCGGACCTTGCATTTTCCATTTTTTTGTGCAGGATAAGTGGAGCTCTGCAGTACTGTTGCCAGGATACCTGTAAAATTAGTGTTCCTTCAGATATCATTTATGTATAAAATGAAGTGATGCAGTGGTGATACTTATGGCTGGCTAGAGCAGCCGCTGTTATCATTTCTAATATGGTTTCCAATGATTTACACGTCTTGTTTTCTTTGTTTTTTCCCCTCAGCCCGTTGTACCCAAAAAGCCAAAGAGGTCGGTGCCTGTGTTGTCGTCGGTGGACAGAGACAGAGACCAACCGCACAGAGACACGGGCCGTGGTCCCGCCCCCACAGCGCTGAGCAGAGAAGCCAGTGATGTCATGGCTCCGCCAACAGTGAGGAAGACGGACGTACGGACAGAGACGCAGCCCAACGGGTCGGAGGTCACCACGACCATTGTCGAGTTCACGGATCAGGTGAATTAAGGGTTTCACTGAAGCTACGGCAAACATCAAACTAAGAAGTAGTGGGTTAGGTGGATAAGGTTTTGGATTCTGGGTTCAAACCCCCAAAACCACAGTCTACCTGCAGACATCCTTGAGCTAGATGTCTAACCCCCACCTGCTCCTTATGCGTCTGTATTCAGCGCAAGATAGATGTTTTCTAAAATGAAAGTGAAATGTGTGTTTCAGGAGCATGGTCTCTGTGGCTTGGGAGAGGTTCCTTATTCTACGAGAGAGAGTGTTTCCCCTGTGAGTACACATACACATGCACGCACGCATGCACACACACACATTTGTAACTCAACCTGCAGCACTCTCTCCCTTCCTCTGTCCCCAGGGTGAAAGCCTGATTCTCTGAGAGAGAGAGAGAGAGAGAGAGAGAGAGATAGATAGAGAGAGACTTGAATGTGTCTGGCCTAGATATTATGTGATGACACCATAGCATCATGCAGAGTATGCAGAGTAACTGAACGATTGTATAGGTTAAAGGTTATTTAAGAGAAGTGCTGAAACTATATCTATGGCTTTGCGTGAATATCCCGATGAACTCGAAAAATCTAAATTGTGTGTTATGTATTATCTCTCATGCTAATGTGATAACTGTTGTACTGGCAGTAGCTCAGGAGGTAGAGCGTTTGTCTGGCAACCGGAAGATTGCTGGTTCGATCCCCTGCTAGCTAATTGTCGAGGTGTCCCTGAGCAAGACACCTAACCCTAACTGCTCCTGACAAGCTGGTTGTTGCCTTGCATGGTTGACACCGCCGTCGGTGTATGAATGGGTGAATGTGAGGCGATGTAAAGCACTTTGGATAAAAGAGCTATATATATGCAATCTATTTACCATTTACCTTTCTGTGACATGCAGGTGCACATGGGCAGTCTGGGAAGAGAATCATCTGGGTCTCCCATCCTTTTCACGGAGAACGTCACCTCTGCCACCACTCAGGTTACCAAGGTCGGGAATCTCAATACAAAACACTCACAGCTTGATGTGTTCATTCAGGGACTTATTGAGTGAATAACACACAGCAACAGGCATGTGAGGAGACGAGGGGTTCTTCCCAGCAGTGAAGACGTGTTTGAACATGTGATGTTCATAATGTGCTTCCAGACGGTGAAGGGAGGCTACTCAGAGACCAGGATTGAGAAAAGGATTATCATCACGGGAGACGATGACGTAGACCAGGAGCAGGCGAGTCTTGTTATTATTGTTGTTGTTATTATTATTGTTTGTACTTTAGGCTACTCGTATGTTAACTGTATGTTGCTGTATTGTACATGATATGAAATATATCCAATGCAATCGTCAAATTTACAGGGCAATTGTTTGTATTTTTTGTATATATCATGTGTGTAGATAGAGATGTATATAGTGTATATCGTTTTTATTTTATTTTTATTCGTCACTCAATCACTTTTTTCCTCGACTTTTCACTCTTGAGGCCCTGTAACAAGTTTATTTCCCCGGTGTGTGATTAATAAAGTCTATCTTATGTTAGCATTTCTTGGGAAGTTTGAACTGAAAGGCAGTTGAAGTGCTATTCTGTGTCTGGGTGCCCTTGTGTTACAGGCCTTGGCTATCGCAATTCAAGAAGCAAAGCAACAGCATCCAGACATGCTCGTCACCAAGGCAATCGTTGTCAGGGAAACTGAGTCATCCACTGAGGATAAACACAAAACCTCTAAGGTGAGAGATGTTTACATTGTGAACAGTAATAGTAGTAGTAGTTTAGTACCTCATGTCATGATTAGTACCTCATGTTTCTTCTTCTTTATATTTCTTATCTGCAGTGTTGATTTCCACTGTCAACAGCGCCCTCCACAGGATCAAAAGTGTTAGTGCCCAACCTGAAATTACCACCCATCACCCATCCATATATCCTGTGGTGATTTTAATGGACAAACATACACACACACAATTTGCCTTGTGTGGCAGGACTATTGTTGATTTGTAATTCATATTACCATGTAAACCACGATCATGTAACTTACTTTCAGTATTTTCTATTATTATTATTATTTATATTCACTACTGAGCATGAGCGATTCAATTCTCCAAGAGTGGTTGAGCAGACGAACTTCATTTGAGATCATTATACTGAAGTAAACAGAGTCTATAATTGGCTGGCAATAACACTAGATTTTCTGGGTCAACTTTGTGGATGGATACAGCCCACCAAGCTCAGAATCTGTCCATGAGTATATGCATCCACATAATTAACCCTCTTAAAATATCACCGTTGCCTGATATTTTAAATCAGTCGGACATGTATCCATCACCCTATTGACAATGTCATTAAGGAAATCACCCCCTTCCCATTCATTACACATTTGTATTTCTGAAGTATTGTAACACTGAAAAAACCTGGACTGAAATCATCGGGAAATATGCCTGCCTATGTGCCGCCAAATAACTGAAACATGTTGTCTGCTTCTCTGTAAACTCCCTCACTTTGTAAAGGAGTAGGCCTACTATTGTCCGTTGGATTATAGGTACAGTGCTGTAGCAGGTGTGTGGGAAAAAACAGGGTTAAGTCAGGGACAAACGGATTTCTATCCTTCGTTTTCATACTTGCTTAGTTAGACAAACAAATGGACAAACTGGGTGTCGTTCGTGGGGAAGGCCCGCTAGGGGGCACTGCAAGCTGCGAGCTCATGTAGATCTTAAGAGGGCCCTCTAGTGGTGATAATCCTATCTGGCACACAGGGCAGAGTTTAACAAAACACCGACCTCAATGTTTTTGATAAAAGCTTGTGCTTTTCTTTTCTGTATTGCTGTAGCAGAAGGCCATAAAGCATTTAACACGGAATAAAATAAGAGTTGCTGTGTCAAGAAATAACGCCGTTAGCGACTTGGGAGATACTTCTAGTGATGTCTTCATGGACACTCCACACATGGATACGATATGATGGCATATATTGTTATTATTATATATGTGTTCATGTCATTCACATGTTCATCGTTTCTAAGCATGAACATTCTTTTTGATGTTATTTTGTCCTCCTCCTTTGGATATTCTTTCACATTAGATGAATATAGGCCCGTATTCAGCCCGTTGTTTAGTAAAGGAGTAGGCCTATAGGCTCCAAATGACTGTACTCCAGTAGTGAAACTATAGTATTTCAAATGTTTGCATGATAGTTACTTGTAGACTCAATTTGAAACACTTTGGAAGAAGAAGAAGTCGTAACGCTTGTGACACATGTGATATTGGACGTTTCAAATGAAATGACAAAGGTAACTCAATCCAAACCCAAACTCCCCATCGAGCACACGGGGGAATTACGCTTCTACAAAAACAATGGTAGCATACATGCGTTGTTTGTGCAGCTTAATCATGAGCTTAAAAGAGAGACAGAAAACTGATAACGTCTTGCTATTCCCAATGCTGAACCTCCCTACTATAGTACCACTCCATTTAGTTACTGCTTATTTGCGTTCTTCTTCTTTGTGTTGACATTTTAATAGGCATCAGCCTTTGGTTCCTACGCTTAGATCAGGGGTTCTCAATAGAGGGGGGCCCCTCAGGGTTAAGTCCTCCCCCCCCTCCATATTAAAGCAACATTGCAAAACGGGAGCTTTCTCTGCAACGAAAGACTGTAGCCAACCTGTTTTCAGCAAAATGACAACAACAATAAAAACTCAAAACAACGGATTGTTTTTAAATCCACTTTATTTTCTATTTGCTCAAATCAGATTGTTAGATTTACTCCCGAAAACTCTGGTCTGGAACTAATGCTATGGCTGGGCTGACAAGCGAGAACAGCCAATAAGAAGCCAGAAATACGTTTGATTAATGTTCATCCGATCCTGGCCTTTGCTGCGTCGCCCTTTCAGCACAAAACAGTTGACATTTGGGAATATTCCCTGCATGGAATGCGATACAGTTCAGAATTTTACGACGTTCAGAATTCTAAAACGAATGCCCTCTTCTAACTCCACGCCCCCCTTTAAAGTCATTTTGTCTCAGCGCCCAATCCTATGAACGCCCATTGAGAAACCCTAACTAACCCTAACCCTATAATTTCGCTATACTGGGAGTATAGACCTACACATGTAGACATACTCATCCTCGAACATAGGTAAGGCTGCTATAGTGTATGGATCTCTTTACCCCCTATTTCTGCGATCCTAACCCTTTTAAGGAATTTTAAGCCTGTGAAATGTTCTGCACTGCTCATAGGAAATGACGAATGAAGAGTAGAATGTGTTTGTTTTCTCAAAACATATAATGTGACAAGTGACAACCAAGAGGAAATCTTTAGCTTCAGTAACGCTTCCTGTGTGTCTTGGATACGTGACTGTTAGAAGAATGACATAGACCTTGTGATGTGCTGATAGTGAATCTGTACAAGCACTGTTCTTTGTTTGACCTACTTATATAACAAAAAAAGTGGAAGCTATACCAAACTGACAAAGATCAGAACCTGACATGACCGACGTCGACGTTAATATTTAGCGACATTTTCTTTGCTAATTTCTCTGACTTCTTGCTAAATTCTATTGGGTGTATTAGTTGATATTGGATGGGTCGACATTGATGAAGAAATGCCTTTTTTTTTCTTTGGTTAAGGCCAAAATAATGTTGATGCAGGCCTAGGTTAACCGGCCTTCAACAGGTGTGTAACTAACTTCCACTGTCTGTCTCTGAACTGCAGACCTCTGTTTTATACTTTGGTTTCAGACCTTTGAAGGTCATTGGTTGATGTGTGGACGTAGAATGGGAGAATAGAAAATATCAAAAAAGTGTTATGTATACTTGGTCCTGTAAATATGAAATGGTGCACTGTGAAAGCATGTCAAAGTTTTTGCCGATGGTATTGATGTCCACTAGGTGGCGCCAGATACTTGCCGCCGTAAACCGGGCTAAAATCATGACTTCATCTTGACTCGTCGTCAAGGGAAAAAAAAAATAACAACAAAATGAAAACACACAAATAAACAAGTACGTAAACCTCGGCTCGAAACGGATCGAACAGCAGCACCTCAAGAAAGACTTCCCACTCCTCCTGGCAACTCAAAGTATCCCACAGGACCGCAACACATCACTGTCAACTGACCTTGGACTTTTCGGCAGAGAGGCCGCTCTGATTGGTTGACCTCTGGCTGACCTTTTGAACACTGCTAGTACAGAGTCCTTCCTCCCCGCCCATATTTGCTCAGTGCTGTGTGTTTGCTGTACAGTGTACTTCCTCCTCCTACACCATGGAAGATGAGAGAGGGGAGGCAGGAGAAGAGATGTGTGTCTGTGTGATTATAAGGTTAACAGTTTGGGTGCTGTGTTCATATTTAAAAAAAAAAAAAAGGTGTGTTGTTGTTCCTTACACTGACTGAGCAATGCAGTATTTTCTTTTTTTTATCATTAAAAAAACAATTCCCAATGGACTCATGCCTACTCATTGTGTTGTTTACGACAGCTGGACATGGCTGGACATTTTAAGCAGTTGTAAATGAAAAGGAATTTGCGTAAACACATCAGTATTCATGTTGGTACCGGAGATCTTTCCCCTTTTAGACAATTACGCGAATCAAATCAGAATAATCAATACAAAAAAACACTTTTTAAAGTCACGCCATCCAAGATCTCAGTACTACCATAAAATCTGACCATATAGCTTATATCCCCATGAAGTCCACCCACTGGCCCGAAAAACGCAAATAACAACAAAATGACATTGTATTTATTAAAAGCAGGTTGAATCATCCATCCTAAAGCAATAGAGGTACTCATGCCAAACCACTGTTGACAGTCAAACACCACCCCCTGCGTTCATATTGAAGCGATGCTAGAAAAGAACCCATTTACCACAGTTCACTGCCACATACGGTATCACAATGCTGATCATGAAGACAAATAGGAAAAGAAACAAAGGCGTGTCCTTTCCGAGACCAAAAGCCCAATGTTGTTTACATGACACAGAATGAACCGAA